>JAMKQA010002535.1:0-20388 GCA_024699735.1 Posidonia australis
ACCCCCCCCCCCCCCCCCCCCCCCAAATAATTAAAACTCTAATTAAACAAAATCAAAAATTTAAAGAATCAAAACCCGAAAATCCCTAAAAATCCTAAAACAAAAACCCTAATTTAATACCAACTAATTAAACCCTAAATCACAAAATCAAAAATTAAATTAAAATCACAAAACCCCAAATTAAAAGCCTAAAAGCAAAACCCTAAAACCCACAAAAAACCCAAAACTAAAACAAAAAAAAGGAAAGAAGAAAATCCTAAAAATCGAGCCCATCTGCCAAGCCGAATACATTCTTAAACCAAAAACTTTATAAACACCTAAAAATAATTCCAACGAGCTCCTTAATCTCCGACGACGACTCCGGTCAACCTCGAGATCTCTGGAGCGTATCTTCAACCTCCCGCGATCTCCATCAAATGTCTCCAGCTCACGCGCTCGATCCTACGGCGCCTAGTGACTGAGGAGGAGGATCGACAGCCCAACGGAGGTCCGTTGGAGTTTAAAACCTCACCGTCGAACCTCCCCAATGGCAGCTGTTTTCGAGCCTTCCCTCCAATGCGCTTCAGTTCACCTTAGAATCCTCAATGATCCCCACATCCAGAAACCTCCTCCTTGAGCCCCTTTCCGCAATCAGTAGCCCCTAGCCAGTGACGCCGGAGGAGCCTTGCCGTCGAGTGCCACCGGAGACCACGCGAACAGCCAGCCAGGTACACCTCCTTTCCCTTCTATTTCAGCTCAGTAGGCCCCGTAGAATCCCTTTAGGATCCCTGACTCAAGCTACGACATTGAGCTCCCCTTATGCCCGTCGTCGCCTCGCCTCCAGTGGTGGGTTCACCACCACCAGCGAGGCCTCAAGCCTCTTAGGCGAGGACCCCCTAGGCCCTTCCTCCCTCCTCCTCTTCTCTCCTCCTTCTCTCTGGTCTCCCTCTACTCTAGGGGAGCCCCTCCAACGTTCACAACCATCCCCGTCGTTGCCGCTACCGTCGACCGTCGCCGCTGAAGCCACTGAGTGGGCAAAGCACAGTGGCCGTGCCTCAACTAAACCAAGGCCCCTGGAACCCTCACCGTGGACCACCGAGCGTCCCATGATCGTCGCTCGAGAGCTCCCGCTCCTGCAACGCCATTCCCACCACCATCACGATTGCCGCCGGAGTCCGTGACGAGGGGAACACCCCAGGCTGTTCCAGCCATGCCCGAGTCTCCCCACAGCTCCGTCGTGCAACCCCAAAGCTCCTCCGACCTCCATTGTGTCGAGCCACTACCTCCAGATGCACCTCCATGGAAATCCATGTCACGGGAGAATAACGTCGACGAGGGGGATTGACAAGACACTCCAGCCGTTGGGAGCTTGATCGCCGCCGTTGGATCCCTTCCCCATCACCTCCTTTAGCTTCTCCACTCCCTGGAGCTCCGATTAGTCGCCGGAGAGGCTCGGATGAGCCTCATAGGCTGTCGCCGCTAGCGATCTTCGAATCGCCGGTGGTGACTATCAATTCTTTTTTTAGTTTATTTTAAAATCCTTTAACTTATTTAATTATTATATTTAAGTCCTTTTTCATTACATCTAGGTCCAAACATTTGTTTTTTAGTCCCTGTAGTTCTAAACAAAATGTCAATTCTTTTATTATTTCTGTAAGTTTTGCATATGACCCCCTGCATAGTTTCTTTTTTAATTCCTAATACATTCATGCATGTTTTATCACATCTAGTCCCTGAAACCATGATTTCTTTATACTTAAGTCCTAAACATTTGCATTTAGCCCTTGAAACTTTTTAAAATGAGTTTTTCTCTGTGAAATTTGCATTATGGACCCTAAAGGTCATTAAAATTACATTGATCATCATTAAAATTGAATTTTTATCACATTTAAGTCCTGAGCTTTTGCAATAAGCCCCAGAGTTTTAAACAAATGGGTTTCTTCTTAGAAATTTTGCGTATTAACCTTGACTGATTGCATAATTACACTGACCAGTATAAAAACCCAATTTTTATCACATTCAGGCCCTGAAATTTTGCACAGAATTCTTTGAGTTCTTAATAAACAATTCCTAAGCACATATAATTTACATCTAAACCCTTAGATTAGTTTTAAATCCATCATTTAGGGTTTTAAATGTTTTCTTGCATATTTTGGATATTTTTTACTCATTGTATTTCACATTTTGCATTTAATCATAGATTTCATTTTAAAATCATGTTTTCACTGTGAATTGATCTTTAGTCTCACATTTTAATCACATTTGCACTTATGTGTGAATTTTGCACTTTAGACCCTGAGTTTTCAGGAAATTACCTAAGTACAATTTTCACATCTCAGTGCCACATTGACATTGGATCCATCATTTGCATGTTAGAATAGAAGTCATGAATATATTTTTCATCCAAATTCTCACTCTTTTTGTGAATTTTGCATCTTAATCCTTGTGCTTATCATTTATTGTGTTTACATCATTTTATTGTTTTTCTCTTCCATGTTTTCTTGCAAATACACTCTATGGACATTCTGCACTCATTTTCACAGGACTTAGATAATGCATCACTCCCATGCATGCATTTATCGCATCTGGCCAGGAAAATGACCAAATTTCCCCTATGCCTCCAATTCATGAGCATGCATCTCAATTTTTGTACTCAGCCTTGCATAGTCCTTGTCTAGGCCATTCCTTAGAATTTTTGCACATTTAGGCACTTATCCATACATTTCATATTATTTTTCATCACATTTACGTATCAGTCCATCCCAATTTAGCGAGTCTGCATCTCATGCCTTTCTTTCGTGGATTTCTTTCTTCACTTTACTTTCGAAGTCTCTCATCCAGTTTCCGATTTGATTTGCTTTAATCCTACATCATGGATTTTTTTTATTTGATTTGGATTTCATCACTCGATGGCGTACACTAACTGACTGAAAGGCCCACATTGGCCTATTTGCAGATTATTTCTTCCCTTTGATTTTCACAACTTTTTCCACGATTCCAAGGATTTGGGTTGACCCTACCTTTCACCTTTTTGATATCAATATGGTTTTCCGAGGCGTTCCTTCCAAAAACACTATCATTCTATGTGATTTTCTCTGCATGACGTCGTTTGTCTATTTTATGTGGGTTTCTTTGCAATTTTTCCCATTCAGATCTCCATGGTATTTTTTGCGCTTCTAATGATGTGCGTCAGTTGTATTTTTGATCCCTTTGACACTGGTGTGATTTTATGAGTCATTCTTTACAAATATATCATCATTTTATGTGAATTTCTTCGCTTGTCAAAGTTTGCCCGTTTTGCAAGGACTTCTTCGCAATTTTTCCACCTTAATTTCCGTAATGTTTTTTCCATGATTCTGATGACCTAAGTTGTTTGCATTGTTGACTTTCTTGAGGCCTGTATGATTTTTTGAGCCTTTCTCACCAAAACTTCATCATTTCATATGATTTTCTTTGTTGTGTCATATTTTGTGATTTCATCATTTCATGTGGATTTCTTCGCAGTTCTCGCATACCATCTTGCACATCCATCCAGTCTTGTCTTGGCAGTCACATCAGTATGTTTAGAACACGATCTAGGTTTAGCAAGCATTCATCCAGCCTTTATGCAAGCGAATTAGACTAGAAAGACCGAGTATGTCGGGCGTACGAGGGTGCCTAACACCTTCCTCGTGCGTAATATGAATCCTTACCCATCTTCTGGTTAGCAAACATCCGGCCTTCACATCTACATCTCATGCATTCAATCTTTGTGGTTTTCCTCGTCTTTCCCTTAAAAGATTAGGTGGCGACTCCTTTTCTTTTTGTTTTACCCTATCTTGCGCCTTCGCCATCTTGACATGACTGTGATCTTCTCTCTTTGGCGCGACTCCACGCCGGACCCCCACGCCGGACCCCCGGGCTGGCATGGTCACAAAAACTAACTAAACACTCATCAGAATCTCTGATGTATGGCAGCATAACTTCTTCAATATGCACTAGCAACAAACAACTACTATCTTGTACCTGCCAAAAACACACAAAACAAAGCACACGTGAGTAACCACTCAAAACGGTCACCCAGCACACACCCCACTTAACAACTCCGTACACCACATCGAGGAAACAGGCATAACCATGCCACGGACACACACAAGCACAGGCATCTCATCCGAATATCGCACCACAAAACCAAGGCAATCCACTATTGCTCGGCAAGTAACAAAGCCTCAAAACCATGCTTTTGAAACTTTTCTTTCGCTTTTCCTTTTAAAATCATATGCATGCTCTTTTAAAATCTTTTATGCATTACTTGAAATGACCACACTTGCCAAAACAAGTACGCAACCACGGGAGAGTGCCACACTAACACTGAGCCTCTGCCTAGTCACAGAAACCACTTATATTTCAAAAACTGGCACAATCCCACATTTTTTGAAAAACCACTGCACCACCTCTAGTGCACACAACTCAATGCCCCTCTCGGGCTCAACCAACTCAGTGCCATCAACGAGCGAAAACAAAACAACACCACTCACGGGTGAAAACCACAAAGTTACAACAAAACAATGGCCACAAGCAGCTATTGGGAACAGAGTCCTGAAATCACTGCATTGCCATGGACTACCGCAGCCAACCCGTCACGGCTCGTAGCCTCCAAGTCATGTTGACATCAAGCAACCGACACTAGCCACAAGTAGTCCACCGAAGCGTAACCAACAGTGTCTACACTGCCACGGACAAACACCTTATGTAGGAGTCTATCTGTCATGGTATCTCGCCTCTCGTAGGACTCTCACTATGCTAACTGTTCTCGAGAAAGCCGTCCTCTCACAGGACCTCACCACAAAATACGCCCTCTCACGTCGTCCTCAAGTCTCATTCTAGGCACCCGTACTAACTAAGGTGTCACGTCCAGCCACACAGAGATTTCATACCCCCTGGCATGCTGTCACATGTCTCTATGTACAGTTAGTATCCTGGGTCTCGGCACCTAGAACAAGCGGAGTGTCATACCTCCTAGTCCAGTAGGCCCTCGACCTGTGAATCTCAGCCTCGGCCTTGTGAACAACATCCTAGGAGTCTCATACCTCCAAGATCCGATGAACACTTACCTCAACCTCTTAATCTCTGGCCTCACCCTAGGCAACGTGCTCGACCACCTAAAGATGTCGTCACACCCACTGATTCTGGCAACACACACCATCGATCTTTCGGTCCCAGAAAAACATTTTAAAATTTTTGCAAGCTATGCAATTCTTTTTCCAAAACCTTTTAGAAAGCCATTTCGAAAACCATTAAATATCCTTCCAAAAATCTCACAAAAGTTCATGTCTAAAAGTAACAAGAAAACCAAAAATTGAAAACCACAACTCAAAGCATAGCCTGGACAATCTCTCTATCAGGCCCAAGCAAATACACTCTAGGAGTGTTTGAGTCCCTGAGCACCTCGCTCAGCTCACGATGACAACCCAAGCAAAACACTCAACGAGAATTAAAACCACGGCCCTGCAACCCTATTTGATTTACAAGACCGAACACCAACACAAACCACAACCAAGACTCCATGTTCTAGTGCCAAAGCGTAAGACGCCTACTGGCCCATGTCCCTTGGGAGCACAGTCAGGTCGGAGTCAAACGCCTGAAATAGTGCAACTAAATATCTCATTCAGCGCACCTAATGTCCAAACTGATTATCACATGATCCTAGGGTGAATTATAAATCCTAATGTCCAATCTATACCATTAAAGGGAGAACTTAATATTTTCTGAGTTTTATAATCTTTTATTCTACCCATTTTCCAAGTAGAATTTGCTAGTCTATTTTAGACAATCCCTATGTCATTTCTAATGATTATCCTAACCATTTATGATTCACTAAGTTACCCTAGTCCTTACAACTTCATTTAACATGGTTATACATATACAAGGTATTCTAGAATAGGATTAGCACCTAACAAGCAAAGCAACCTGTCAGGGCAAAACTGCACCTGACAGGTGCGCCAGGGAGGTGTACCACTGAGGTGTGCCTCCCTGGTGCGCCAGGGAGGTGCGCCTCAGGCAGGTTTTCCAGGTTCAAAGCACAGAGTTCTGAACCCATGGCTGCCAATTCCTTTTCCAAGCCTTAATCCAATCTACACTCCATGAAACTCAGCAAACAAAATATCAAACTAAAGGATATCATACAAGCAACGCAATGGAGCAGGAATCATCCAATTCCATGCACCACAGCTCGAGAAATCGCCAGAAAATCCCTTGGATGAATAGTATAAACCACAATTAAATTTTTAGAACTAAAAATCATACAAGCAACCAAAAATCACATTCCACATACCAGACTGAAAAAACTCATCAAGCTCGACAGTCTGGAATAGAAAACACGAGAATCTGACTCCTGTGGCTTGAGAAATTCAAGAAAAAGACAAAAAATACTATTCACATAAATTGCCATCGAAAATTTCAAATAAACTCCATAAAATCCTCAAATATTCTCCAAATATCCAAACACATTCAATGCATAATAACATACCCTTATGCATTGAATTGAATAAGAAAGAATTTCTACAAGGGATATGTATCTTAAGCAAATAGCTGGTCTTCTTCCTCTTTCTATTTCACTGAACCTCCTTCTCTTCTTCTCCTCCCTGCGTTGGCGACAGCACAACGACGAGCTCCTCCTCCTCCGACCATCTCCCATCCTCTCCTCTCATCTCCCTCACTCTCTCTCTGTTTCGTGTAGGAGAAGTGGGGTGAAGAAGAAGAAGGAGGAGGAGGAGGAGGAGAAAGGGAGAGTGGATTGGGCCTAAGGAAGAGAAAAAGAGAGAAAGAAAAAGAAAAAAAAAGGAAATAAAGGAAGAAAGGAAGGAAGAAGCCATTGTATGAGACTAAACCACGCGACTTTCCACATCCACGTGACTCATGCAACCACGAACCAGCCATCCAGACATGCCAAATAAACTTCTACGGCCTAGGTTAAACCCTTAAACTTCCACGAGGATCGGTACAGCACCTCGAACACTCAACACTAAAAAAGCTAGAAGCCCACATTATAGGTGTAGAACACTGCTAGAGCTGCGTTTTACAACGAACGCCGAGAACTCAGTGTCTAACAATCCAAAACTCCATTAAAAAATATCTGGCCAAAAATACTGATTCCGATCCGGATCGTTACACTGCAAGTATGAAATGGGAGCAATCTGCTTGCAAGAGCATGCTGATAAACTTCAGGTTTATCAGCATGTTGTTAATACTTTAAAAACACACTGTGATTTACTTTTACAGGGAATAGATGTTGCTACTCACAAGAGCTTCATTTTAGTAGTCTACATACAAAATTTGAACAAATCATTTCAGTAAAATCTGAACATGTCATTTATAGTAGTGAATTGCCCTTGTTTCAAACCACAAGTTGGAAGATGTAGACTAAACAAAAATCTAAACAAATCATTTACTGAAATCTAAATAAATCTATATTATATAGTTCGATCACTTGAGTTAGAAATTTGTATGTTGCTACTAACTGTATTATATCTGTATGTTGCTCTTGAGTTAGAAATCTATATGTTACTGAAATGTGAACAAATCTGTATTATATAGTTCCATCTCTTGAGTTAGAAATTTGTATTATATATCTGTATATAGTTCCATCTCTTGAGTGGTGGTTTGAAACAAGGGTGATTCACAATCTAAACAAAAATTTGAACAAATCATGTAGAAAAATCATGTTGGAGCACAAAAAGGAAACCAGGGCAATTCACAACCTAAACAAAAATCTGAGTTGGAAGCACAGATGGATCTACTTGAATCAATACAAGAAATAGAAGATCAACAAAGGAAAAAGCGAAATCAAACTTCGGAGTTATCTAATTGATCGTCGTTAATCGTTTGCACAACAAGTGACCTCCGATCGTCAAGCACGATTAGTGAATCTACAAGTGAGTATGGAAAGTGAGCTCTGATCGCCGATGGTGGATGTCTACAGATCTATTAGCGAATTTAGTTGCCCTACGCAAGGAATGTCGATAGCACGCCGATAGCAAAAGAACGTCGAGTAATCTACAGATCTGGATCTAGCATTTACAACACACCACCCACTCCGATCCGATGGCATTTGTCTGTAAATAAACTATGGTTATTTTAGTATTACATGAAAACGTTAAGGGCCTATACGACTTTTCATACAGGGAATCAATGAGCTCTCTGCAAGAGCTGCTCTCAGTCACTCCTTAAATCCAATGTAATCTACAGTGACAACAGCTCTGCTCCTCTCCAATAGCACTCTCCACCTTTGCCCATTTGTTTGGATTCTTCTTGGATCGATGGAAGCACTCTCCGCTGAAGGAGCTGAAGTTCGTTGCCAAACGCTGCCTATGTTGACTACAAGAGAAATCATGTGAAAATGTTAATTATTTTAAAAGATCATTCAAATAAATAAAACAAATATAGAAAGAACAAAAAAAAAAATAAATTACCTATATTGGGTTTAGTTTGGTTTAGTTAAACCTCGCTTGAAACAACAAATCGAACCATATGGTTCAGTTTGGAGATATTCCAAACCAAATTGAACCACTGAATTCGAAAAATTGAGCTGAACCACTAAAGATGGTTGGATTTGGTTCAATTCAGTTAACCACTTTAGACAGTTTAGGTGCCCACCCCTATTTCCAATGGTTCAATTTAATTCTTCAAATTCAGTTTGATTTGAAATGTTTCCAAATCGAACCATACTTAATGATTCTAGGGGTCATTTAACCAAATCAAACTGAACCAATAGGTTATAAATGTTAATATATATATTAAATATTTAAATCCAATATTAATATATGTAACATACTAACATGTTATATTATATATTTATATATGATATCGTTATAATAATATATGCAACATACTTAGATTATATATAAAGGCAAACTAATTAACATTATATTAAAAAAAAATATAAGCCTAAGTAGTAATTATCTAACGAGTAACAACTGACCTAATTCTCATTTTCACATTCACACATACATTATTACTCTATGTAACTTTCTTACTTTCATCTTCTCTTCCTCTTCTTCTTGAGAACTAAGACCTCTCCATGGGAACTGAGATCAACCACCACTCCATACCGGAGATCAGCCACTTGGTCTATGCTGGAGATCAACGAGCATCGGGACATTGATCTCGCCTCCAGTTCCTCCACTCCACCACGTAAAGATTACTAGATCAGCAGTCAGTCCACCAAACTCCCTCTTCCTCTTTCCTCTTCCTCCACTCCTCCAAAATCCAACATTGGAACACCAGTCTCACCTCCAAACTCTCTCTTCCTCTTCCAATATTCTTGTCAGACACCAGACTACCTCATCCCGGACTTCCTCCTCTAGAATCCAACATTGGAACATCAATCATGCCTCTAGACCCTCCACTCCACCATGCAATGATCACTAGATTAGCAACCACCCTCTTCCTCCACTCTGCTAACCACCAGCCTACCAAATTCCCTCTTCATCCACTCCTTCAGAATCCAGCATTAGGACGTCAAACTCATCTCTAGACTCCCTCTTCCTCTTCCTCTTTCAGTGTTGTTGTTGGACGCCAGACCGCCCCACATTGGACTTCCTCTTCTAGAATCCAACATCGGGATGCTAGTCTCGTCGGACCTAATCCTCTTGCTCAATTGGACTTCCTTCACCGCCCTACGTCATAGAATTCTTCTCCAAAATGGCTTCCACAAATAGTGTTATTTCCCTAAGGAGGTAGTTTCTTACTTTCTTTCATTCACTTACATTTTGTATTTCTCTTACTCTTACTACTAAATAAGAAGACCTCCAACTATTAGCCATTTTGTTGTTGGAGTGATGTTATTTAGTGAATATAATGTTAGATCCTTTTAATACTTTTTTTGTAGATGGCAAGTATTGACAATAATAGCAAAGCAATCCAATTAATGAGAATGAACATGGCACACTACAATAAAATTGATTATAGGTAACAAAAATATGACAATAGAATAATTTCATTATAAAATTTATAATTATCAATGAAAATTCGATTACATTACGTTGCCCATCAATTTCTCTAAAACTAATACAAGAGAATTTGTTGCTAAATGTTTGCTGCAACGGAATCATTGTTGTTTCAGATTTCCCTCTAAATTTCTGATGGGACGATAGTTTGGTAACTAAAAAATTTCGTTTTCAAGTTTATATAATTCTGTTGCGAAATATATCTTAATGTCACATCAATATGATAAGGTAAATCACAATTCCACATCATCACTCAACATAAATACAATAATATACAAGGATTAAATACCTACAATAATAACTATTCTTTTTCTATTCCACCTGAAATATTTTCAATAATTTTTTTTGATAAAGAGTATTTTTAATAATTTCAAAGAGATAAAATAAATCAATCTTTTATTTATAATAATATCATATTCTTTAATGACACATAAGCCAAAACCATGAAGAGAAAAACCAAGAAAAGAAAGACCTCACCGCCACCTATGGACTTCCCCTCTGCTCCCACAAATCTCCAATCCTATGCCACCCACTCGCTCTTCCCCCACAAATCCTAAATCCCATCCGCTAAAATCTCCTCCTCATGTACGTTTTCCACATGCTCATCAGCCTCCTTGTCGCCTCGTTCTCACCAATGCGGTCCTCACCTGTGAACTCCTCCTTCAATGCAAGGAAACAACCAAGCCACCATGATATCGCTACAACCACCACAAAAGCCACCATCAAATCTCTGGTTTGCTTCCACCAATGAATCGCCACAGCCACCAGTGGAGACAACCAACCCACCTCAATAGTTGGGCATTTTGTTTTTGATTTTCATCTTCAATTCCACTTCACAGGTAACTTTGTGTCAAAATAAAAGATGAGTCATTTGTTGTTCCATAGTATTTTACTTCTTCAATCTGCACTTTAAACCTTGATCATATAATATCCTTGCACCATCTACATTCCAATCGTCTCTATTGAGCTGAAGAACGACACTGTCGTCCACGGTACCATCACAAGTTCCCTTTTTGCACACATAGATCTAGTTTTCATGAATACTCATTTCTATCTGTGGATAATGAGAGATTGACATGCTTCTCATTTTCCTATTTTTGCTTCTTTTCCTGTTGCCTTAGTGCATGCTCAGTTATAGAAAAATGATGTTCATTTTTTTTCCAATTCTTGTTTACTAGAAATATTCCTAATCCTCATAAGACTTGTCCTTCGTACGAGTTTTTCTAGTTTTTTCCCTGACGTGAGTTCCTTAATGCCATCTATTTTTGACTGTAGCCAAAACTATTCTTCTCTTTCTTTGTTACAGAATTTCTATATGATAGGAAGAGACAATAACAAGACTTTCTAGAGGCTATTAAAGATCAACAGACTCAACCCTATAGAATTAGATATTTGTGAGGATGCTACCATATATTCCGACAATGAATGCCATGACTCGTTGAAGAGGATACTTGGAGAAGTTAAGCCAATCGGTAGGCTTAAATTTGTCACCAATTGTTCCGGTATTGTTGATATTCCTCTCAGATGCAACTTTTTTGTTTCTAATGACTTCATCAGGAAGTTTCACTTTTAAACTGATATTATTTTTCTCCTTGTTAGGGTTTGTCAAATTCTTAGGACCTTACTACATGGTGCTTATTATAAGGAGGGCAGATTGACACCATTTGTGACCACACAATATATGCAATCACTAGAAGCAAAATGGTTGCACTTTCGAATTCCATAGTGCAGTCTAATATAACTGATTCTAAGAATGAGAACAAGTCTTTTGTTCATTTTACTTGTAAATGTATAATGCCATTGAAACTTATTTGATATACAATAAAATATTGTTTTAATAAGTAGATTTCAAATTCTTAGCCGACAAATGTTGATGGAGTGCATGACCTTATTTTATTTTTGTTTAATTAATATTTTGGAGCAAAGCCTGAAATCATTAGGATGAAAGTGGCCCCGACCAAGTGATTACATCTGCATTGTGGATGCTGCGCGTATCCTCAAATCCAATCTCAAATATTTCAAACTCATTTATGTCTAATGCTTTTTTTAAAATTGTTTGTAGCCACATGCATTTTTGAACTCAGCATGATTTTGTATTTTAGCTTTTCAGTCAGCTGAGCTTCATGATGATCTTATTTGTTTCAATCACTACATTTTTGCTTGGGGAGTAAGTGCAATGCTAAGCTTTATGCTGTTTATGCTGTGCAAATGTTTAAATCACTAAGGCTTTCTATATTTACAAAGTGTGGGTTGCCTTTGTTGCAGTACAGCTATCAACTTCTTTTTTCTCCACAGTCTTTTTGTTTCTTCATTTTTGTGATGATTCTTTTCTAGACAAGTATTCACATGTTCTTGTGCTTTTGTCGGTGGTTTAGATATAAGAAGCTACTATGCACAGTGGATTTTAGAAAGAACTTTTTCAGCTACTCATGCCATGTTATGTGTAGCCTTCAGTGGAACTTATGAAATAATGTTTGTCTAGATTGAGTTCTTGACTCATGGAATTTGGAATCGTCTGAAAAGCATTCTATGGACTATTGCTTTGGTCTATGATTTCTTTAAGTAGGTAAGTAATTTTCTTAAAGCAAGACTTAATTAGAAAATTGTTTGGTTTACATGAAGAAAGCAATCTTGTTATTTTTAACTCTTATTCTATAAGATGTTCTAATGTGTAGCCATGACACAAGTCATCATTTACCATGAGCAGTGTTAAAAGATTTAATATACATGTATAGAATAAATGTGCTTCAACCATCATTGGTTAGCCTGCATTATTGTAATAGCTTTTGTCTTTGATTATTATAGTCATTCTCAACATTACTGAAATAGGAGTAGCTAAGGTATTTATTTATAAATATTGAGTAACTAAAATGGATTATTTAAAACATTATTTCCAAGGTTTTAGAAACCGAATCAGAGAACAAACTGGAAATGCACCGGTTTTTGTTCAACTAGGTTCAAGCGTTGGTTCAATTTGGTTCAATTGGTGCTGATATCATCATGATGTCATCAATAAATGAATTGGTAATTAGACCGACTTGGTATTATATTTACAATTTAAAAACCAATTTAACCCATTTTAAACCAATTTAACCTAATTTTTATATTACTTTTATAGATTATAAACTTATTTCAAATAAAGGAAAAGTGAATATTTTACTTGTTTATCCATTGATCAGGAGAACCTCGTCTTTGATGTAATAGTGCTATGTCCTTGAAGTAGATGGAAAAGAAAAAAAGACTTTTGTTAAAAGCATTGGTGCATATCAACCTTTCCACGATGGTTTAGGACAAGTGGTTTGTTAATGCGATCATAGCAGCTTAAGGTAGATTTCTATTTAAACCATAGATGATACACCATAGCAAAAATGAACCAGTTAGATGAGAAAAATCACAGAAAATGTATATGTAGTGAGAGATCCAACAGTTAGGTTGTGTGCCCTACTTTCTTAGTACGATAAGCATTGAAATCTTATTGTGATGCTACAGGAGAAAAGATAGATATTATCTGAAACCTCAAATATTGTCCTGAATATGGGCATTCTAGAAAGTAAGAAAAATATGAAATCTTTTATCAAAAGAGAGATGGAAAATCTTAGTTCCTAATCATTATAGGCATAGCAAAAAATAATAATAATAATCTACATTTAGTGCAAAATGAATTAACACAAGGTTCAATATAGGGAAAGGTAAAAACATTAAATTGTTGTTCAATACTTACTCATATAATGCAACATCCCATACACACGTAAACAACAATAAATGTAGGTTACGCCTTAATTCCAGCAAATGTAGGATATGTCCTAACGAAAAGAACCAACTTGCATACATCATAGTTTTAGAAACATAAACAAGTATGAAATAGATAGACCTAGGAAAGTTTACATCTTTACTATCACAAAATACATTCGTTTCCCTTCTTATTAACATCAATTGACAAAAACAACATCAGAACCATATACTGCCTCTTGCATTGTCTCTTTGTTATTGAAGATGAAAAGATCATAAAAGTAACCATAATCATATTCATTTACACAGTTTAAAATTAAAAAACAATTTATTTCAAATTTAATTATTTTCATGAAAATTACGACATTATAAACTATATCCTTTCAAGTATACATGCCTATTCTCCTTCCATTTTTACTTCTCATGTTGCATCTGTAA
This sequence comes from Posidonia australis, assembly GCA_024699735.1. Taxonomy (NCBI): domain Eukaryota; kingdom Viridiplantae; phylum Streptophyta; class Magnoliopsida; order Alismatales; family Posidoniaceae; genus Posidonia; species Posidonia australis. Next base: position 14,133 of record JAMKQA010002535.1, read on the forward strand.
ACATAAAAAATATGAAGCTACAAACTATGAAGCATTAATAAACTAAAACTTGAATTAATTAAAATTTTAAGAATGAAATAAAAAGGTGGATTACTTTCGTTATGATGATCAGGAGCATCAAGTATTGGTATATCATTTATATCTAACCAATTCTCCACATTTTCATTGGTCACCAAAGACTCCTCTACTTAAGAATCAAACATTTCGATAGACTTAAAGGATACAGATTCTGAATTCTTCTTCTTATTCTTTTTACGTCTATCTCTGTAAAATATAAGATAAACAACATATTAAATAATTCAATATCTCATAACATATATGCATTTATCATAAATAAGTCCATGTACTCAGATGTAAATTACATTGGACAAAAACAAGATCATTAAGCCTTTTCTGTTCTAATCTATTTCTTTTCTTTGTGTGTATGTGTTCAAAAACACTTCAATTGCGTTCACATCCTGAAGCACTACATGTTTGGCTTAAATCCTGAATAGCTATTTCTTGCAAATTTGGTGTTTTCTTTCCATAACTTTGCGACCAAATAGCTGCAAAAATAAGATAAGACATTAGGAATACATTACTAATGCACAAAAAAATAATAAAATATATTAATAATTGAAATTGTTACACCTGATAGTACTTTATCACGACTAAGTATTGCTTATGCACAGCAAAAATAAGACAAAGACCTTCTATACAAATCTATCTCAGTAGTAAACTTCATTATCTTCTTTTCATCATTAAAGTACATTACTTCAGCAACATCAAAAAATCCACTCCATATTTTATGATTTGTGACAAAGATTGTATCCTTGTAATAAATTGCACGATTCAAAAAAAAAACCAGTTGAATAAAGAAGATGTCTAAGTTGTGTTTCCCATCTATCATCTATTATATCTATGTATGATCTGAATTCTTCGTGATTGCCATTAAATGAAACCTTTGCCTTTATTTCCTCTTTTGCCTTTTTCATCCCTTCATATATATTTATGTATCCCATGGAAGGTCTGTCATCACCATCCACCATCCTTAAAACTTTTACAAGTGGTTCTCCAACCTTGATTGTAATATTGCAATACTTCTAAGGCTAAAAACTTAATATCATTTCTTTCATTTGAATTGGAATATTTGGTTTAAAAATCTTATGATTAAACCATTCCCTAGTTACTACCATAGACACTAAACCATCTTTATGATTATAGAAAGTTTACAATGTCAAAAAATTAGTTGTAAATCTTGTAGTAGCTGGACAAAGTAAATTCCCTTTGCAAAAATTTTTCATCATGTGTAGCACAAAACTATGATTATACGCAAACTTTGTTATTTTCCTTGCATCATCAATAGCAATACTAATAATAAAGAGTTGATCAAATTTTTCAAATAATAAGTCAAGACAATGAACTACACATGGACTCCAAAATATGTTACCATAATGTTTTTTAAGCAATTTTCTTGTAGTCATATAAATAGTAGCATTATCAGTGCTAAAATGGACCACATTTTTGAGATCAACAAAATCCATAATTTCCTTAAACAACCCAAATAACATTTCTACTGTCTTGAATTGTTCAAAAGCATTAACAAATTTTAAAAAGACAAGTCCATTAGGAAAATACACCAAAAAATTTATGAGTGCTCTTTGTCCTTTATCAATCCATCAATCTTCCATAAGTGAGAAACCTGTCATTTCCCAATGTTGCCTAAATGATTTAACATGTCATATCCTCAACATTTTTTTGTAATAAAGGACCCCTGATGATATGATATGTTGGTGCCTTATATCCATGACCTATGGAAGCAATAGTATCAACCATTTTTTGAAAATAAGGGGAATCGATAACATTAAAGGAATGCAAGAGCATACCATCTAGCAATCATAAAATCAACTGTTTCCTACATCTCTCTTAGTTGCCAAAATACTTTTGAGTGATGGTTGGGAACTTAGAGTTGTAGAAGGAAAAAATTATCTAAGTTTTCTTGTTGATTTGTACTTTGAGAACAAGAAATCTCTAAGATTTTTCTTTTTTTTGTCCCTGTGACCATACCCGTCTGGGGATCCGACACAGAGTCACACCAGAAGGAGGAGACCACAGCCATGCCAAGATGGCGAAAATGCAAAACAGGATAAAACGAAAAGAAAATAGAGTCGTCGCCTAGTCTTTTAAGGGAAAGACGAGAAAAACCACAAACAAACCACAAACGATGAATGCATGAGATACAAATGTGAATGTCATATCTCTACTAATCAGAGGATGAGTAAGGATTCCAATTGCGCAAAGGGAAAGTGTTAGCCACCCCTATACACCCAAGAAACTCGGTCTTTCTAGTCTAATTCGCTTGCTAAAAGTTGGATGAATGCTTGTTAAGCCTAGATTATGCTCTAATCACGCTAACATGAATGTCAAGTAAAGACTAGATGGATGTGCAAGATGATGTGCAAAAACTACAGAGAAATCCACACGAAATGATGAAATCACAAATTATGACACGACACAGAAAATCGCATGAAATGACGAGGTTTCTAGGGAGAAAGGCTCAGGAAATTATACATACTTTAAGAGAATCAAAAATACAACTAACTCAAATCGTCAGAATCACAGAAAACATCACAGAAATCAAGACGAAAAAATTGCAAAGAAGTCCACGCAAAATAAGTAAACTACGACATGTGAAGAAATTCACATAAAATGACATGTGAAGAAATTCACATAAAATGACTGTGTTTTTGGAAAGAATACTCTGGAAAATCACATCGACATCAAGAGCGTCGAAAATGCGATAGACCCAAATCATTAGAATCATGGAAAACATCACAGAAACCCGAAAGGAAAAAATTGCAAAGAAATCTACGTAAAACAAGCAAACGGTGACATGTGAAGAAAATCACATAAAATAACGGTGTTTTTGGAAAGAACGCTTGGGAAAATCATATCGATATTAAGAAGGTCAAAAGTAGGGGCAACCCAAGTCATCGGAATCATAGAAAAGGTTAGAAAAATCAAAAAAGGAAAATAATCCTTGATGAGGCCAATGTGGGCCCTTCAATCAGTTAATGTACGCCCTCGGACGATGAAATCCAAATTAAATCAAAAAAGTTCAAAACGTAGGAGTAAAGGAAATCAAATCAAATGTCGGATGAGGGACTCCGAAAATAAAATGAAGAAAAATCCACGAAAGAAACACATGAGATGCAGGCTTACTTAAAAAGGGTGAACTGATACGCAAATGTAATAAAAGCTATGCAAAATGCATGAATGTGTACCTAAATGTGTAAAAGGTGCTGAGGAATGACTTAGACAAATATTATGCATGACTGAGTGTAAAAACTAACATGCATGTGCATGAATTGGTAGCACAAGGGCAATTCGGCCTTTCTATGGCTAGATGTGATGAATGCATGTATGTGGATGATGTATGGTCTAAGATATGCCAAAATGTCAGGAAAATGTTATTTTCAAGAAAACATGCAAAGGACAAAGTCTTAAAAACAATAAAATGATGTAAACACAATAAGGGACAAGTACAATGACCAAAATGCAAAATTCATAAAAAAAGAGGTGAAAACCTGAATTAAAATACATTCAATGACTTCTATCCTAGTGTGTAAGTGATGGATCAATGGAAAATGTGGCACTGAAATGTGTGAGAATTGCACCTTGGTAATTTTCTGAAAACTTAGGGTTTAATGTGCAAAATTCACAAAAAGGAGAAAATCATGGTTAAAATGTGCTCAGAAAGTCTTATCTTAATGTTAGGACGAAGGATTTAAAGAAAATGTGGCACTATAGTGTGACATGTGTGAAAATTGCACTTTTGGTAATTTCTTGAAAATTTAAGGTCCACTGTGCAAAATTCACGCATAAAGGGCGAATCTGACTAAAATGTGAAATAAGAAATTCATTTATATTGCAAACATGGTTTTTGATGAAAACTCTATTCAAGTGGTGATTTACAAGCACATGTGATCAATAAATGTAAAACATACCAAAATGTGATTTAAAATACAATTAAAAACCATGATTAATGATTTGAAAAAAAAAATCAGGGGGCTAGGAGGCAAATGTTCATTCCCAGAAAACATTATGGAATGAGCTTAGGGGCTGACATGCAAAATTTCAGGACCAAAATGTAATAGAAATCAAGCTTTTACATGATCAATGTAATTATGGATGACTTCAAGGTTATGGATGCAAATTTTACAAAGAAAAATCATTTTTTTAAAAGCTCTAGATGCATGATGCAAATGTTCAAGACTTAATTGCAAATAAAACCTAATCTCAGGGGCATAAATGTGAGAGAACAAGCATTTATAAGACTGAAGATGGAATTAAAATTAAATAGGGTAAAAATATGCAATATTTACAAGTCTAATGAAAGAAATAGGGTAAAAATATGCAATATTTACAAGTCTAATGAAAGAAATAAAAGGTTATTTGAAACGACAAGAACTTAAACATAAAGAAAAGGACCTAGATGAAATGATTTAAGGACCTAACTGTAAAATCCTAAAACTAACTAGACCTAAACTAAAATAACTATCCTTCGAAGTTCACGAGAGGACCGCCGGCGTTTCCACTTCAGTGCGACCTCCGGTGACGACTCAGCAGCGGTGCAGCGACTAAAGGGCTTCGGAGACGGCCCAGGAAACTGGAGGGAGGCACGATGGAGCTTTCCAAGGCGGTGGGCAGGACTAGGGAGGCCTAAGATGCTTCCCCCACCTCTGGCTTCTGTGAGTGGCTGTCGACGTCGGAGAAGACGACGTCGGAGTGGTTGGCGGCGTTCCAGAGACAAGGAGGTTGAGGCACAAGTCGGAGGAGCATCGGAGGAGCGTATGGAGGGTCTTTGTGGTGACAGCAGGATCCGAGGTGGTCTGAGGTGTGCCTCTCACCTCTAACGTCGATGGCAGGAGTTGCAGCAACGAGGGCTCCGCTCCGGTGGCTACAGAGGAGGCATGGCGGGATGAAGAGGTTCTTGGCGACGAGACGGGTCTTCTAGAGGTGGTCACGAGCGGTGGGAGCGTCTAGAGGGTGTAGGGGGCTTCACGACGGCGGTCGACGGTGCGGAGCGACGACGTTGGCACTCTCAGGCACAGGAGGCCTAAGGGTACTCTCCTGAGTGATGGGACCTCAAGGAGGAGGAGAATGAGGAAGGAAGAGAGGCCCATGGGGCCTCACCCTGACCCAGGAGGCAAAGGGCCTCGTCGTGGTGGTGAACCCACCACTGGAGGGAAGGAAGACGGCACAGGGCGGAGGTCTTCGACGACACACAGTCCAAGAGGCTATAAATGGGCTGGACGTAGGCCTGTAAATGGGGCGGGTAAAGCCTTACCCATACCCTTACCCTTTAAATTCTTACGGGTAACGGAATGGGTATTGACCCGCATTTTCTTAGTTTCTACCCTTACCCGCCCCTTTATCCGTGGTAGGATATAAAACGGGTAGGGTAAACGGGTAATTGGCTAAAATTATGTTTTAAAAACATATTTATACAAATATTTATTTGATTAAATTCAAATGATACATAAGAGATATAATAAAATGATATGAAAACAATGAATAAAATAACACATCAAACATATAAGAGTTTGTTACTATATCCAATTGAGCGTGCCAGTACAAAGAGCCCATTTAGATATCCAATTCCCACAATCTCATCAATCTCTTGTTTATTGAACATTTTACCATTGACAAGGAGATCCAAGAAAAGGCACCCGATCGCACCATCAACATTCAAAACCAAGTTATTTGCTTTTGACAAGGTGTATGTTTCAACTGCCTTTGATAACTGCCTTTTATCTTCAGCCTGTGAAGGTGGCTGCCAGTGATAACTGCCTTTTATCTTCAACCTGAATTGAGTTGAATTAAAAATTTGCTCTGCCTGAAACAAAAGCAATCGGTAGGATGTTGTCAAAACCTAAAAACATTTTGTAGAGAATGAGATGAGAAATCTATAAAATCTGATTTTGTTTAAACACCGAATGATCTACTACCTCAATCTAGCAAGCTTGTAATCATGGTGTGTAATCTGATTTTGTCTCAACACCGAATGATCTAAACTGGGTATTCAAACCTGTAAAATGCAGTGAAAAGCCAATAACATGGTGCATAAAAAATGGAATGAGATGAGGGCTCTTGAAAATCATTTTTTTAGGAACCCACCACTGTATGAGAGCATTTCTGGCCACACTACGAGTAGTATGACTCTTGACTTGATTTTGTTTTTCTTCAATTATATAATTACAAGTAGCAATGCACA
>JAMKQA010002536.1:0-34007 GCA_024699735.1 Posidonia australis
TTTATTTTTCTCTTCACGAGCAAAACGGTATGCCGTTTTTGATTTGCTTTCATTCCTTTTTCTCTTCTGTTCCGGAGTGCCGCTGCATCTTCCAATTTATACTGAAACGGTATGCCGTTCTATCCACGGTATGCCGTTTTTAGTTCAACTCAGATTTTTACGGAGTTCCAAAATATATTCTGATTTGTGCTGGACTGATCTGTCACTCTTGATGTTGGTATGTTCTTTTTTGATTTCAAGATATGGCACTTATATCTTTTTCAAGTTATAATATTTATGAAAAATATGCACAAGTAAATAATCATCAAAATTCATGTAATATTTCTAAAAAATAACTCAAAGCACATGATGTTGAGAGTGACCCATGCACAACTTGTGATCACCCCCTTGCTTGTCAAGCTTTGTCGGAATGGAAGTTGAAGTTCAATGTGACTTGAGGCGAAGTATGGATGGAATTTTGACTCACTCACTTGAAGCACTACAAGTATGATAACTCGATAAAAATCAGTGGTTTGTGAGCAACATAGGGACCTTAATTTATAGTGTTAGGCTTGCCTCTAAATGTCACTAACGACTAGTAAATCATTTGCTTACTGACATAAGATTCGGTATGTCGAAAATAATCGGTCGACCGAAATATGTAACGGTCGGGTTAATTCGGTATTCCGAAATGTTTCGGTGTGCTGAATTTGCTTTCAGCTTCCTTGTTCCTTGAATTTCGGTGTGCCGTCTGATGTGCCGTTTTCTCTTGATTCGGTATTCCGAAAATATTCGGTATGCCGTTTTTGCTTGCAGCTTCCTTTATTCTTTGAATTTTGGTGTGCCGTCTGATGTGCCGTTTTCTCCTGAATCGGTATTCTGAAAATATTCGGTATGTCGATTTACATGTGACTTACAAATCCTTTCTTCCTTTACATATCAGTACATTGTTTTTATATCTCATGAATACAAATATGTGATCTTACATCTCATAACACTTACTTATATGATTGTCTTACAATGTAGTACTTGCTTGCTCCATGTGGCCTTATATAGCCTCTTGTGTTTAAACACACCAAAATTGTTATCATCAAAATAAATGTAAGATTTTTCAACAATCTCCCCCTTTTTGATGATGACAAAACGAAAAGCTCCCCCTATCAATAGGCATGTATTTATGAATGATGTATATGAATTCTGGAATAAATTTTTAAGTATATCATGTAAAACTATATGAAAACAATCATATAATTCATCAGATATGCATTTGAATATCTTAAGAGAATTATAAAAAGATAAGTTAAAAAATAATGGTAAAACAATGGTACGGTCTCCCCCTTTTTGTCATAATCAAAAAGATCCACTCAAAAACAATAAAAGAGATACAAAAAAAGGATCACAAGTTAAAGCATGGTCTTAAAAGAAAATATATCAAGACTCAGGAGGAGAGTCTTTTTGAAAAAATTCTTGCATATCGGCATGATATTCCTGAAGTTGCTCCTGGTAGGCTACTAACTTGGTGTGAGTGATTTTGGTGGATTCCTCAAGTCGAGTGAGAATGAGATCCATTTTTGCTTGGTTTTCTTCATGTTGTTGCTGTTGGCGAAGCTTGATATCATTGATTTGTTGTTGGAGCATGTTAATCTTTTTGGTGATGGAGTCATCATCATCCTCATCAGAGCTTTCAGAGTCTTTTTCGATGTGAGGACCAGAAGAGGTGGATGGAGGAGTGCTTTTTGAAATCTTGGACCTTTCAAAAGCTTGTTCCATTTTTTCTATGGCCGACATTCCTAAGGGTTTCGACGTGACAACCATCCTAGATTCATCGTCAAAAGGAACATCAAAGTATTCAAATAGATAGGTAAGGAGAGAGCCAAAGAATAACTTGGTTTTGACATGGGTCACGCAATGAACAATGACTCTGGCCCAATTGACTTGGATTTTCTTGGTGATGGCATAAACAACCTTACACGTGAGTTCACTAAGTTCATCAAAATGTCCTTTCTTTTGAACAACAATGGCCGCAATAATGTAGGCAATAAGGCGGGATTGTTTGATTAGCTGATTGATCTTGGTAGGTTTAAAAGTGCTCCTAGTGTTTTGGGAAATAGCCTTATTGATATCCAAGTAAGACCAATTTAAGTCATAAATTGATAAGGTGATATCTACCTCAGACGAAGGAATTTTTAATAATTGACCTATGAGGACATCATCAAAGGCAATATCTATGCCAACCAAGTAGGATTGAATTAAATCATGGGAAATGGTCATATTGGCATAAAATTCAGATATGAGTTGAGGATAATAAAACCTATCACCTATGGAGCCTAAGAATGTAACAAGCATTTGAAGGGAAAACAAGGCCTCAATAGCTCCAAGCTCGGAAAAGATTACCCTTCTCCCAGTCAAAACTTCACGATTTTCAAAGTGATCTTGGTGTGCACGTTGAGCTTCCTCATTGGCAAATCGAAAAGAGAGCACGCTGGGTGGTGGAGGAGACTCTACTTGCTCGTGTTTGGGACGGCTGGCGAGTTGCTTCTTGGGGGCCATGATGTGAGAGCACCGGAGGGGGTGGAGAGGAGAGGAGGTGAAAAACACCCAGAAGGAGCGTGAACAGGTGGGGGTTGAGAGAGGAGGTGTGGGAGGGTCGCCGGAGAGGAGAGAAAAAAGAGAGATGAAGAAAAACGAGAAAGAAAAATAGGGTTTTAAAGAATTTGTCGCGACATTCGGTAGATTAAAAAAAAACGGTATGCCGAAATTATGCCTTGAAAGCTATAGGCACAAGGGATTCGGTTGGCCGTTCATAAATGGTATGCCGAAATTAGTGGGTTTCTGAAATTCAGACAGAGAATGGGTAGACCGAATTTTTTCGGAGTACCGAACCAATAAGTTTCGGTCGACCGAGACAAATTCGGAAGATTACAAAAACAATCTGCAGCGTTTTTCGGTATACCGATGTAAATCGGAAGACCAAACCAGAGAATTTCGGAAGACCGATGGAAATCGGAAAACCGATCTAGAGAATTTCGGAAGACCGATCCAGAGAATTTCGGAAGTCCGATGTTTTTCGGTGTACCGAACATATGATTTTTATATTAAATCAGATAATCGACAAATGCCTAAGTCTCTCCTAATTTTAATAAATTGTTGTTCATTTAGAGGTTTAGTGAAAATGTCTGCAACTTGTTCCTGAGTTAGAACAAATTCTAATTTTATATTATTTTTAAATACATTATCCCTTAAGAAATGATATCAAACTTATTTGTTTTTTGGGCCTTCTTTAACTTATTTGTTTGAAAATTACGACATTCCTCTTGATGATGAACCAAGCCTACCCGTAAAATCCAAACTGCTAGGAACTCAAGCCGTGGCTAAAATGGAACAATCTATTGAACTTCATAGTAAAATTAGAAATCTTCCTGAGAGTTCCTCTTCTGCACCACCGCAAACCCAAGCAAGAGACGAAGATGCCAGTTCAGAAGAAGAAGCCGATGAAGAGTCCGATACATCTATGAAATTGGATTCACTTCAGCAGCAAATGTCAGAGATGTATCTTCACCAAAAGCAAATAATGGACATCCAACTTCAACAACAAAAGCTGATTTCTAACCTTATGCTTCAACAAAATCAACGACATCAAGAGTATATGGAAAGCATAAAGAAACTCAGTGATCGAGTCGAGGCGTACTAAGACACTCTTCAAGAATATCACCAAGATATTCTCAAACATATAAATCTGCCTACTCCTTAGATTTGTTGTTATAGTGTCACTTATTTGTCTCTTTGCATTTTTATGATATTTAGACATGTATTGTAACTGAATTGAGTTATTAATGACCTTATATTTTAATTTCTTCTATTTGTCTTGGTTGATTGATAATTCTATATATTATTTTTGATTACGTCACATTTTTGATTATGTCAAAAAGAGGGAGAAATAAATATCATTTATGAAAATATCAATTATAAAATATATAAAAAGGGAGCTTAATTTATGGGGGAATTTATTGAATGTTTTATTGAAAGTTATAAAAAAAATTCATAAAGGGAGCTTAGTTTAAGGGGGAGGTAATTATTGAAAATTCATATCCTATATGATTAGAACTCATAATTGATATTTCGATTTTGTCATCGTCAAAAAGGGGAGATTGTTAGAAATATATTGTGTTTTGATGATTACACTTGACTAATGAATTTTTATATATTCTCATGAAAGAAAAAGGTTGAAGAAAATACTTGAGTCATACAAACTTTATGATATGTTGTAAAGTTAAACTTGACAAATTGGTTGAGAAATGTATAAGTATATGCATATGTCATGCAAACCTTATAATATGCTGTAAATGAATATGTAAAGTCATACTCGGCAAATTGGTTGTAAAATATATGAAGTATCAAAATCAGCATACCGAAGGAAAATCGGTATACCGATACAGGAAAATTCGGTATACAAAACGGTACTCCAAAATTAAAGATGAAGAATCAAGAAACGGCATACCAGACAAAAATGGCATACCAAAGTAGGAAAATTCGACACAAGCAACGGAACTCCGAAAAAGACTGAGGAGATAAAGCTGAAGATAAAACGGCATACCGGGCTAAAACGGTATACCGTTTCAGGAGAATTCGGCATACCGAATTGCTCGAGAGTTACTGATTGAAGAATGAAATGGCATTCCGATGGTCAAAACGACATACCGATTGACTAGCCGTTTAGGACCGTTTTCTAGTCGTTAGACACATTTTTTTGATGGTTCTATGACTATAAAAAGGACCTTTACTAGCCATGATATATCATCACATTCATATACGTGTAACTCTCTATTTTCGTGCTCAAACTCTGTCCTACATTCTCTTCACAAGCGATATTGTAATTCATTTGTAAAAACGCACTGTGAGAGGGAAGTCACAAGTTGTAAAGCTACAAAGGGAGGCCCTAGCTTCTTGGAGAACGAGAAGTGGGAGGAGCAAGGATTGGGTTGGTGGATAGCCAACACAAGTAAGTATTTTATTGTTGTAAGTTTGAAGGGAAAAATCTCAAGAAGGTCTTGAGGAGTGGACTAGGCCGAGGTTGGCCGAACCACTATAAATAGCTTGTGTATTCGATTTCTCTCATTCCCTTCATGTGCATGTATTAACTTTAGCCCTCAAATTTTTATGCTTATTATCAGTTGCTTGTACACTTTGTCATTACACTTCATTTAGATTAACTTTTAATTAAAATCGGGAAATTTGATATTAAAAATTAAAACTCTCTATTCACCTCCCCTCTAGAGAAGTCTTTCGATCCAACACATTAGACATAGCCTCATGATTTTCATCTAAGTAGGATTGTGTGGTCTTGTGTGAGGCTTATTACCCTTAAGCACAAGACCCACATTATGGTGTCTTGGGTTCCCTCTTTCCGTTATGACTTCATGGAAGAGGGGGGAACTCATATGTGATCAGGTGTTCTGGATGTTTAGGATGTGTTTTCAGATGGTCTCGAGCATATTTGTAAGATTTTATATCGCGTGGCACATCAGTCTAGCTTACTTTCTGATCTGTAATTTCTAGGTCTCACTTTAGTGACACACATTGTTAGCACGCTTTATTGGAGCACGTAGTTGGCGCACCTTATTGGAGCACTTAGTTGGTGCACCAAGCAGACGCACGATTCTAGCGCACCAAGAAGGCGCACCAAACAGGCGCACCAATAGTGATTTTTGCAAGATAACTAATATGCTTCCAGATTTGCTGTACCTCTGATTTTGTTTGGGTGTCCTCCTGGATAAATCAGGATGACTCCAGTTTGATTTCATCCTCTTTTATGCATGATAGCTTAGATTTTGCATGTAGCAAAGCGAGGACGGTAGTCACTCGATATTACTAGATTTATGGTTATGTTTGTGCAATATCTTTGCACCGATATTCGATCCAGGCCTTGAGTGATCTTTCAGAGCATTAGGACACATAGTTCTTTTATCCATGTTTAGCGTAAGGTACCACTTGCATATAGTATCGCATTGCATATCACCCTTGGGTGTACAAAAAAGGACTGAAAAGTCAACATTCCATCTAAGTAAACGAGAAACACATGAGAAACCGACTTCTCTGGCGTACGAGGGTGCCTAATACCTTCCTCGTGCGTAACAGGAATCCTTACTCGTTTTCTGGTTCATGATTCACCTTTTCAATTGGTTTTATTGCATAGTTTTAATGTTTTAAAACGGATTTCCTCGTCTCCCATTTTTTAAAGTAGATTAGGTGGCGACTCCCGCATCTTATCATTGTTTTATTATTTTTGCCGTAACTTTGCTGGTCCTCACACATTTGGCCTTCCGCGCCCCACACGAGACTGTCGCCGGCATGGTTACAGGAACTGGCGACTCCGTTGGGGATAACCTGATCCCGACTTTCATTTGGGTTTTTTCGTTTACTTCAGCTTTTCTCCTTCTTTGCTTGTTTCCCATGCATTGCTTCGACTGTCTCATTGTATTATATGTTGTATCTTCCTTACATGCATGCCTTTTGAATAAGGGGTACACATTTGCTATGCCTCCACTCTTGCACATAATATGTGCTTGCTTTTTGTATGTTGATTGGTGTTTACTTTGGGTGTTTTCTTTCCCTTTTGCACTTGCCATGATTAGGAGATTAGAGACACGCTTTCCTCCTGTCTTTATTTGGCTAATAAATCACATAAAAATATATAAGTAGGATAAACTAGAGACAATTTGCAAACCTTCCCCATGGTTAAACAAATTTGCAAGTAAAAGACTTAAAGCGTATTTTGCATTCATCATATAGGGCATGCATCTTCTCTTATATTGAGTCCACCTATATAGTTTGCGAAGGACATTCCCTGGTGTCTCATTCTATGGCTTTGGCGTGGGATGAGATATCGGTATGTCCCCCCATGTCTAGGGTCACGTCGGTATTAGTAGAGGGTACAACCTACTGCTTTGGCAGAGCACGAGACCCCGAACGCACCACCCGTTCACTATCTAAGCTTTGGCTAGGATTTAGAACGGGAACTTTTACTTTCTTACATTGAGTCGGAGACCCATTTACCATTGTGTGAAACCGAAGTAGACAGCCTGGTAGGACACCCCTAGATTATGAGAGAGCGCGTACTAGAAGCATTCATGCATCTGCAATCATACCATCATAAGCACTGCATCTTTTCTAACTCATTTCCTATTTTTGCAATACAATAGTACCGGTCAGAGTGCGAGTTCCTTAGCCAGAGTTCAAGGTTTTTTTTCCTTTCGCGGACACCCAACGTGATTCGATTTTCGACCGTATCTCCCAAGTTATCCGTTACCTTTGATGATAGCTCATCCTAGGATTCATCCTCTTGTTCCCAGCCGCAATCCAATCCGTACCCGCTTGCGATCTGCCATGGCCCAACAAACCAACGAGCCTTTTTTCTCTGCTGTCCAGGAGGAGATCCCTGTTTCAGTGTACCCTTCCTTTGTATTTTTCCCTGTTATTACTACTACATCCACTTTTGCCTTAGCATTCGGAGGACCTCCACCATCCCAGTATCGCGTCCCTGTGGCAACCCTGCCTTCAGGACCATCATCTTGATCATCTGCTGCTTTTAGGGCCCCAGCTGTTGAGTTTGTTTCCATGACCTTTCCCTAGACTTCTTTCACTGCATCTCCTTAGGGCTATGTGTTTTCTAGCCCCCTCCAACTACGACTGTTTATGTAGTACTTTCTCCCCAATTTGGACAGCTAGGTTCTTAGCTTCCTGACTCCTCTTCCTTGTTTTGCCTCCATCTTTTGGGGCCATGAGTGACGATCCCGTGACCGCGCAACTGCAACAAATGTCGGCCCTCGGCCAACAGTTGCAGGGATTGGCACTGGCACTCCAACCGTTTGCAAGTTTGTCCTTCCCGACTCCCGAGTTGCCTTTGCAATCGGCCCTTGGACCACAGATTGCACCACCTTCACAGTCGTTGCCGTCCCTTGTCTCCCCGACGATAGGGGCGTCGACACTGCCTTCTGCATCACCACCACAGCACCCTACACAGCATGCATCTCCGTTATCTGGTGACCAGCCTTCTAGGCTGGTGGGAGCACAACCAGCCATGAGCATAGTTCCCTGGGCCATTCCGGTCCAACAACTCTTGCTCTCACATTCTGTACCACCTGTAGCACCACCCCCTGCTTTATCTTCACCCATGTACCAGACACAAGCTTCGTCTTTTATACCTCAGCCCACAGCACCCGTGCACAGGTACACTGGCCATCCTGTCGTCGTACCAAACAATGGAATGGTGGGTCCAGAGGAACCTTTAGGGACGACCCATACAATGTACGTGGCACCCGCATCGGCTGCACAATCTGCTACTGTAGTAGCTCCAAATGCTCTCCTTCCGAGGGTGAATGACTTGGAGCGCACACTCCGACAATTGCAGGGTGGGGACCGCCAATCCTACTAATTCTGGGGACTCTGTTATTTTCCAGAGGCGACTCTCCCTCCGAACTTTCATATCCTGGAGTTCGAAAAATACAATGGTAGAGGCTACCCAATTTCACAACACAAAGCCTATTGCGGAGACCTCGCCCAGCTTCAGGCTGACGAGAGGCTGCTTATCCACCGGTTCCAGAAGAGTCTTACAGGGTCCGCGTTGAAGTGGTTCACTTCCCTCGACTTGGCCACCATCAAGACTTGGGATGACCTCACACAGGCGTTCCTCGAACAGTATTCCTTTAACCTCGACCTAGTCCCGAAGCGGGAGGACTTGGTCGCAGTTAAGCAGAGGCCCCAAGAAACATTTGGCGAGTATGTTAGACGATGGTGGTCCTTGACTTCACAGGTCCATGGCACTTTTTGCTTAGATTGGTGTTCATGATGCCCTTTTATGCAATTATATTCACTATTTGCTTGACATGATGATTGCTTGTACCGTGTGGATTTTTTGTTTGGCAATGTATCATGGTCTTTATGAGGTTGTTTGCCATGAATATGGACTGTGGTACACCCCTTGCATGCTATATCATGTTCCCATGCTTCCTATGTCAGCTAGGATAACCCCATGCATCATAAAAGCCTCCATAGGTAGTTGCAGTCCTAGGGAACCCATGAATATGCTGAAATAGGAGAGAAGAGAAAGGAGTGTTTTGATCTAGGTTGTTTAGTGAAAACATGTTCCCTAGCGTCTAGGTTAGTCTTTTGAATGGTCATAAGCATAATCAATCACATACATCCAGCCCAGGCTCTAAAATCAGATTGCAATCTGAGACAAAGTACATGGAGTACACCATCCTGGCGCACCAGGCTGGAGCACAATACTGGCGCACCATCCTTGCGCACTAGTCTGGTCATAGGATGCAAACAGTAGATTTGCATCATGGTTTGCACACTTTCCTGTTCGTTATGGACTCTGATTTCCTGGAATTTGATCTCTGATATACCATGTTCATTCTTGCACAGTTTCATCTTGTAACAACTTCGTTTGTATTAGTTTTGCATCTAGTGAAGTTGGCTTACCGCTAGGGTCTGGTGAACTAGTTGCCATCTTGGACTCTTGTTTAGAGAGTTCTTTTGCATCAGTCCATGATCTAGATCTACGTAGCATAGCTGGGGCACAATGGCCTTTATCCAAATAGGAGTTTTACGGACTTGTGTGAGGCTTATTGCCCTTGAGCACAAGATTCATGTCATCGGATCTTGAGTTCACTCTTTCTTTTATGGTTCTATAGTTTTCATATCATGGTGTCTGATATGTTTATACGATTTTTTATCGCATAGCATATCAATCTAGTTTACTGTTTGCTTTACAATTTCTGGGTCTCACTTTAATGGCATACATTGTTAGCACACTTTAATGGAGCACTTACATGGCGCACCAAATAGGAGCACATTTCTGGCCCACCAAACAGGCGTACCTACCTATTTCAATGCACCAACAGTAGCATTTAACATGATATTTAGTATGGTTTCTGACATGCTTTGCTTCTGGTTTTCTTTGGGTGTTCTCCTAGACTTATCAGTGTGACTCCAGTCTGATCTCATACTCATTTATGCATGATAGCTTAGGTTTTGCATGTAGCAAAGCGAGAACGTTAGCCACTCGATATTACTAGATCAATTGTTATATCCGTGCAATCTCTTTGCATCGGTATTCGATCCATGACTTGAGTGAGCTCTCAGAGCATTAGGACACACCCAACAGTCCTCTTACCAATGTTTAGCATATGGCACCACTTGCATATAACATTGTATTACATATAGCCTTCGGGCGTACAGAAACAAGTTGAAAGCTAATATTTCCATATAAGTAAACGAGAAACCCATGAAAGACGGATCTCTCAAGCGAACGGGGGTGCCTAATACCTTCCCCGTGCGTAACAGGGATCCTTGCCCAATTTTTTGGTTCATGTTGACCATTTTCCATTGGTTTATTGTATAGTTTTAGTGTTTTAAAACGATTTTCCTCAACTCCTGTTTTTAAGTAGACTAGATGGCAACTCCTGCATCTCATCATTGTTTTTTATCGCTTTTGCCGTGACTTCGTTGGTCATCGTGCATTTGGCCTTTTGCGCCATGCTCGAGGTTGTCGCCGGCATGGTTACAGGAACTGGCGACTCCACCAGGGGCAATCAGATCCCGGCTTTCATTTTGATTTTCTCGTTTACTTTAGTTCTTCTTTGCTTGCTCATTCGTTCTTTATTTTTTTGCTTTGCCCCCCTTTTCTTATAGTATAAGTTGTGTCTTCTTTACTTTTTATACATGGCTTTTGTATGGTGAGTGTCTTCTTTTTACACATTTGCTATGCCACCACTTTTGCACATAACATGCGCATGCTTTTTGTATGTTGATTGTTGATTGCTTTGGATGTTTTCTTTCCCTTTTGCATATGCCATGTTTAGGAGATTAGAGACATGTTTTCCTCTCCCTTTCGGTTAATAAAAAATAAAAAAATAAAAATAAATAAATACGACAAACTAGTGACAAATTGCAAACTTTCCCCCATGGTTTAACAAATTCACAAGTAAAAGACTTAAAGCATATTTTACACTCATCGTATGGGACATGTATCTTCTCTTCTCTTCTCTTCTCTTGAGTCCACCTATATAGTCTGCGAAGGACATTTCCCGGTTTCTCATTATACGACTTTGGCGTGGAATGAGATATCGGCATGTCCTTCCTTGTCCGGGGTCGTGTCGGTGTTAGTAGAGGGTACAATCTACTGCTTTGGCAGAGGATGAGGCCTCAAATGCACCACCCATTCACTGCGTAAGCTTTGACTAGGATTTAGAACCGGAACATTTATTTTCTAACATTGAGTCGGAGACCCATTTATCCTTTGTGAACCCAAAGTAGATGGCATGTTAGGACCATCCTACATTGTGAGAGAGCGCATACTAGAAGCATTCACGCATCTGCATTCATATAATCATAAGTACTGCATCTTTTCTAACTTGTTTCCTATTTTTGTAATACCATAGTATCAGTCAGTGTGCAAGTTCCTTAGCCAGAGCTCAAGGCTTTTTCCTTTCACTGACACCCGGTGCTACCCAGTTTTCGACCACATCTCCCGAGTTATTCGTCACTTTTAACGATAGCTTGTCCTAGGATTCACCCTCTTGTTCCCAGCCGCAGTCTAATCCATACCCTCTTGTGATCCACCATGGCCCAGCAAACCAGCGTGCCTTTTTCCTCTGCTGTCTAAACGGAGGTACCTGTTTCAGTCTACCCTTCCTTTGTGTCAGTTTCCCTCATCATTGCTGCCTCCACCTTCCCCTTATCATCTAGAGGACTTCCTCCATCCCAGTACCATGTCCCTATGGCTACCCCCCTTCGGGACCATCAGCTTGGTCATCTTCTACTTTTGGGGCCCAAGTTGTTGAGTCTGTCCCCATGACCATCCCCCAGACTCCTTTCACTTCTCCTCAAGGCTATGTGTTTTCTAGCACCCCTTCAATTGCAACTGTTTCTGTAGTAGCATCTCCCAAGTTTGGACAGCTGGGTTCTCAGTTTCCTGACTCCTCTTCCCCTTTTTTGACTCCATCTTTTGGAGCCACGAGTGACGATCCAGTGACCGCGCAGCTGCAGCAAATGTCGGCCCTCAACCAGCAGTTGCAGGTATTGGCATTGGCGCCCCAGTCCTTTTCAGGTTTGTCCTTCCTGACTCCCGAGTTGTCTTTGCAACCAACCCGAGTTGTCTTTTCCTGACTCCCGAGACTTCTTATCCACCTATTCTAGAAGAGTCTTACGAGGCCCGCATTGAAGTGATTCACTTCCTGTGACACGGCCACCATCAAGACTTGGGACGACCTCACACAGACGTTCCTCGAACAGTATTCCTTTAACCTTGACTTAGTCCCGAAACGTGAGGACTTGGTCGCAGTTAAGTAAAGGCCCCAAGAAACATTTGAGGAGTACATTGAACGATGGCAATCCTTGGCTTCGCAGGTCAAAGATAGACCCTCTGACGAGGAGTCTATTGAGATCGTGATTCGAGGAGCACAGCCAACAGTTGGGGCTCTACTTAGCATACAGCCAGTCACCACTTTTTTAGCGTTGCTTCGGGCGAGTGCCTGTGTTGAGAATTCACTACACGGCAGTAGTTTTCCAACACTCTCTGCATTTGTCAAACAAGTCACATCTTCACATAGTGGCGTTAGCAGCAGCAACAACAACAACAACCCCAATGCCAATCCACCCAAGAGGCGGGATCCCTCCAAGAATACAGTTTCTTACATCAGATCCCCTACTACACCGGCAAATGTCCATCAGCCCCCTCAATGCCAAGTACTTTTCACACCCACACCCACACCTAGAACACCCCATGCATCACACATCACCCCCACAGCCACTCCAGTCTACCTTTCCCCATCGGTTAGGATGCGCCTGCCATTGGCACATCCACAACCGAAGCGACAACGCCGTCACAAGAGCCACTATACTCCATTGGTGGAGCCATTGAGCATGGTATTTCCTAACGTCGCATCCCTTTTGAGGCTACCTGAGATTCGCCCGCCACCAAGTCCGCTCCCTACATAGTATAATATGAATGCATTCTGCAATTTCCATCGAGTCGTGGGCCACTCAACGGACAATTGCCTTACACTGAGGGACGTTATACAAGATTTAATTGACCAAAAGGTCATCGTGATTAGCATACTGGCGGCAGGCCCAACGCCCGCATCAGTAGCTGCACAAGCACCACCAGTACATCCCAACATAGTTAGCCAGCCTTTACCACAGCATCCGGCCTCGAGAGTCGATTCTGTTTTTTCTTTTGATTCTATCTCATCTCCTATTCGTCCTACTGATCTTATTCATGATGTGCATCCCCTTTTCCTCACCAATTATATCGGTCTTTCCTTGGTGGTTCCGAAGAGTCAACAAGAATGATTTGTCCTACTGTTGAGCCAGAATACACTGTGGCGCTGCCTATCGTACATCCACAGCCACTAGCACCAATTTTTCTCCAAGCCTGGCCACAATCTGGGCCAATTCCATCACCCACACCTCAGAGTTACCAGTATCCTCCAACCATGCCTGTGTAGTTAGCGGCCCATCCCCCAGTTGTCATCACCCTTACTCATGACACACATTGTGTTCCTTATAATTATGCCACAGAAATGTGTGTAGAGGTAACGCGATCGAGTAGGGTGTACAAACCCCTAGCACGTAGACCTAATCATCCAACACCAAACCCCATCCTGTCGCAAGCCTAACCATCTAGACCACCAGCACCTGTAGTACCAGTTCCTGTCCAATTGCAAGCACAGTCCCTACAACTACCCTCACCAAGAGTAGCTCCACCCGTTCCCACTAGAAGCAACCAACCTTCGACAGACATAACCGCTCAGCTTAAGAAAGTTAAAGCTGATATTTCTATTTGGGACCTGATCCACACCTCAGCCAAGCACAGGGAGGCCTTCCTTAGAGTCTTCCAAGCTGCCCATGTGTCCCCAACCATCGAGCCAGCCACCTTGGAAAGTATGGTAAGTATGACAGTAGTGCCGCAGGTGATCTCCTTTTCCAGCCAAGACTTACCACCATCAGGAACCAATCATAATTCTCCCTTATTCATCACTACGCAATACCGAAGCTTTCGCATCCGTCTCACGTTGGTAGACAACGGAGCAGGTTTAAATGTCTGCCCCTTGCGTACGGCAAGTGCAATCGGATTCAAGTCTGAAGACATAATACCAACCGTGAAAGGGATGACGGCTTTCGATAATACGCATCATGATGCACTTGGAATTTTGATCATTCCTCTGACCATCGGTCCAGCCCGCTTCGACGTAGAATTTTACGTCGTTGACATTGAACCTTCCTTCAATCTCTTGCTTGGATGCCCTCGGCTTCACAAGCACCAAGTCATTCCCCCAACTCTCCATTGTATGATCAAGTTCTGCTGGGACGACAACATTGTTGTTGTTGTGGTAGAAGATTTGGAGAAAACTGAGGCTCTCTCTGCTGTCGCACCACAAAAAGTTCACTTTGAGGCTCTCCCCTTAAGCGCATCAGCCATTTGGCCATTCGTAGTAATCCTTGTTTGATGGTTGAAAACTTGTGTCGCAAGTGGGGATATGAGAAAGGAACCCCCTTAGGCGAAACGACCAAGGAATCGTCGAGCCAATTAAAGCGGAAGAATGGAGAGAGCATGAAGGTTTAGGATATATGCATCAGTACCATTGAAAGAGATCCCCGCGCTACTATATGTCTCCAAGGATGATCATTCCATGCGATTTGTCTAACTTCGCAAGTGCAGGCGTCTAGGACCCAAACCAGAGTTCGTTCACAGTTTCATTATCACAATTGCCAGTAGTTTGTATTTGTCTAGAGGAGTTATATACAGAGGATGATTAGGAAAAGTTAGAGCAGAGTATTGAGCAGGTCTGTTAGCAATTCCACAATTGTGTCGTGTTGTCAGAGTCAAAGCAGTCAGCGACGTCTCAGGCAGCAGCAGTGCAAGGTCCAGATCAAAAGACAGACTCAGAGAGAAGCCTGACAGATGACATAGTAGGAGATCTGGACATTTTATTCCAAGAACAATTGGAGGTGCTCACGGAAGACTTAGCGGAACATAAAAGAGTCAGGAAAGGGAAAGCAGTTGTTTCATCACCACAGTCGAAATCACCAATACCACAACGGAACCAAGCTTCAATCATGGTCCTTCAGTCAGAAAGAGAGTGTGTCATGCCCCAAATTTTCCATAATAATTTAAACAAATTAAATTACGGGAAAACTAAAGCTAAATAGAAAATATCTAACTGTCAGGAACCTGTGTGTGCGGCTAAGAGACCCCGATCTATATGCACTACGCTATGCCAATCGAAAGTCTGCACCTGCAAGCCAAAACCAAAAGGAAAACGCATGAATGACCAAAGTCACCCAGTACGCACCCCACGAAAACAGCGGAAAACAAAACTATAATCATTTTCCTTTTAAATTCCTTTCGCAAACCATTTTCTCAAAACCCCATAAATTAGGCCCACACAGGCCAAAACCACAAACCAAGCCTCTACTAGCCCAAAGCCACACGCAAAGGCCCTCAATGGCCAAAACCACACATAGTGAGTTAGGAAGTCTGGCGCCAGGCAACCTAACTCCGGCCACACGCAGTCCACTAAGGTGCGACCCCAGCGTTCTACACTGCCACGGTGTGCCACCCTATGCAGGAGCGAACCACCGTCCAGCGATTCTCCCACCTGGAGAACCCTCAGAAGCCAACCTCACCCTAGGAAGGCTGTCCTGTCTCTTAGGACGCTACCAGCTATGGGGCACGTGTCCTACCCGCACTGGCCACCATAGGGAACGCCTCGTCACGGCGTCCTCCACACACGGTGCTCAGGAGGGAATGTCAAACCTCCACACCCGACAACACCCGAGCCTCAGTGCTCACAGCAACAATAGGAGTATCATAAGTCACCGTCATGCTACAAGACACCTGAACCCGCAGACCACGACCCGAGCCTCGAGACGCCAGTCAAGGAGTCTCATACCTCCGGGACCCGACGTCGCCCAGCCACAGTTGTCTCGGCCCCTGACCTCAACAAGCGACATCGCGCCCGACCACCCGAGAATGTCGTCACATTCCCTAGTCCCGACGACACGGTCCCACACAGCCTTGACCCGCACACAAAACTAGGAAATCCTTTTTCCAAACCAGGCCGACCAATTCCTTGAAATCCATTTTTCAAACTATTTTCATATCTTTTGAAAACTCTTCCAAAACTTCGGCCAAACGGCGCATCAAGTGTCCCAAGGGACCACCACTGATGGCCCACAATCCCATCTCATAGGGACAAAACACGACATCCAGAAAGCCATCGAAAACACATTAGTAAACTCATTTGGGCCCAGATCGGCATGCTGAAATCAAGTTCGGTATGTCGAAAACCCCTGGTTCTGTAGGTCGATCTGGATCGATCGACCGAATCAAGTCAACGGTCAACACTTAGGCCAAATTTGGTATACCGTCTAAAAATGGATGACCGAAACTCGACCAGAGGTCCTAAACTGATAGAAAAACGGTATGCCGAGCGGAATCGGTATGCCGAAATCCCCAGATTCGGTATGCCGTTTCCATTCGGTATGTTGAATTCTACGAAACCAGAAAACGGCCCAAAACCCTACCGCCTGAATCGCCCCAACTGGGACCTCCGATCGGACCCCCTAAACAAACATCAAAAATCTTGCATAAAACATATGTTGTAGACCCTCGAGTCTACTCCAAAACCCAATAAATAAAACTAAAATCCATTCACCATGCATCAAGATATAAAATCACAAAGGCAGAAAGGTCAAAAGGACCCAAAACACACCATTCACCATAAATGCCAATAAATGCTCCATAAATACACAATAAATCACAATAAATTCTAGAAAAGTAAACTTACCTAGATTTCACGCAATCCTAGCATTTTCTACCAATTTCATGCTCTCTTTTACTCGAAGTGGAGAAGCGTACCTGAGAAATGCCTCCGGCGATCTCCGACCAACTCCGGTGAGCTCTGGTACAACCACGGCCACAGGGCACACCACGAACAACAACAGTCCTCCGCTTCGCTCCCTCGACCACTTCCTCTCTCTCGGCGCACGCGCGTTGTAGGGGGAAAACAGAGGAGGCAAGGGAGACGAGTGGAATGGAAGAAGGGGAAGGAGAAGGAGAAGTGAGAAGTGAGGGAAAGAAGGTGGAGGAGAAGGAGGAGTAGCGCGCCGCCGAGGAGGAGGGGAAAGGAAGAAGATGGAAGGAGGAGATGGCGATGGGTGGCGAGGAGAAGTGCGGTGCGGCTTATGAAGTCTGCGCCCATAGTAAATGAAAACGTGCCCACCTGCGCGTCTCAGCCACGGGCACACCACACGAGCAGCCAACCGCCAGCCACCACCAACGAGGCCAACTGCAAGCCTCAACCACCAGCCCACCCATGCGGGCCCCACGAGGACCCCACACCTGGGCCCCACACAGACCCACACCCGGGCCCCACACACACAGTGCCACAATGCACAGTGCCAACCACGCACAGGGACACGTAAATAGAAGCCAGCACACGAGGCCCAAGCCCAAAAGCACAGAACTGCACAACAGCCTCGGAACAGTAACACCCGTCCTGGAATAAAATTCATAAAATGTAAATAATCACAAAATGAATTTTACGGGTATTACAGAGTGTGCAAGACCGTAATCACCTGTCAGCCGGGAGGCGAGTCTAGCTGGTATTGGCAGTTTAAGCCTCACCTTAAGGGTGAGGAGCAAAAAAAACAACCTGAGCTAGCCTCAAGAGGCGGTACAGGCGGCAGCAGGACAACCGCCAGCATGCAGCAACTTTTGTAAATAGTATGGAAAATACAAAAAAAAATCAAAAAACCTAGAAAACCAAAAAAAATTGAAAAATCCAAAAAAATCAAAAAGTGTATATAGAGATGCATCAACCTCATTAGCAGGGAGCCCCAGGTCCTCAGTTAGCCCAAACAGTCGAGTAGCAAAAGAGGTCGCACAGTGCCGTTACAAGAATACAAAAGTCACTGTGACTGCTATAAAGCGCCATCAGGGCATAGAATAGGAAGAAATCCTCTCATTTGACATCACAGATCCAACCATCGAGTAGGAAATTCTGTCGGAGCTTATAGCCTATGGAGAGGAGGATGAGGTCATTGAGGCAAACGGTGCCGACGCCGAGATTGATGATGACGCACCTTCGCAATTTCAGCCTCACGATAATGACCTAGAGGGCCCTAATCTACATGTGTAAGAAGAGACAGAACTCGTCAACATTGGCACGGTAGAAGATGTTAATGAAACACGCATCAGTGCCAAATTATCACCACAAGCAAAGGTAGAGTTTATAGCTTTCTTAAGAGAATATGTGGATGTCTTTGCATGGAGCTACGATGACATGGTTGGCCTAGACATTGAGGTGGTAGTACACACATTACCACTAAAACCAAATTCAAAGGTAGTAAAGCAGAAGCTTCGCAGATGGCGACCTCTGTGGTTGTTGAAACTTAAGGAGGAAATCATGAAACAGCATAAAGTCAATTTCCTCAAGGTCGTCCTTTAACCTGAGTGGCTCACAAATGTGGTGCCAGTACCAAAGAAAGACGGGCAAGTTTGCACGTACATAGACTATCGAGACCTCAATAAGGCAAGTCCTAAAGATGATTTCTCACTTCCCCATATAGATATTCTGGTTGACAACACAGCAGGACATAAGATGATATCATACGTGGATGGATTTTCCGGATACAACCAAGTCAGAATGGCAGAAGAAGACGTCTTTCATTACCCCGTGGGGAGTCTTCTGTTATAGAGTAATGCCATTTGGGCTGAAGAATGCAGATGCAACATACCATAGGGCTATGACAGCAATATTCCACTATCTCATGCACCAAGAAGCTGAAGTGTACGTGGATGACATGATCGCCAAGTCCAAAGAGCCCGAAGATCACCTCTCCTGCCTAAGGAAGTTGTTTGACCGCTTGAGGGAGTATAAGCTTCACCTCTACCCCAACAAATGTGTAATCGGGGTGTCTTCCTAAAAGCTACTAGGTTACATTATCAGCCAGAGAGGAATAGAAGTGGATCCTCACATGGCGAGTGCCATTATTGACATGCCTCCCCCTACCACTAAAAAAGAAATACGTGGATTATTGGGGTGATTACAATATATTAGCCGATTCATAGCACAACTTACACCTACATGTGAATCGATATTCAAGCTCTTGAGGAAGAATGCCCAAACACACTGGAATGATGAGTGTCAAGCGGCCTTCGACAAGATCAAACAGCTTCTAGCAAAACCACCAGTCTTAGTTCCTCCCACGCCAAGACGACCTATGTTATTGTATCTCTTAACCACACAATATTCTATGGGCACAGTCCTAGGTCAGCATGATGAATTAGGGCGTAAGGAGAGGGCCATCTACTACCTCAGCAAGAAGTTCAATGACTGTGAGGTCCAATACAGCACCATAGAGAAAGCTTACTTATCCTTGGTATAGGCCACTCAGCACCTCAGGCATTTCATGATGGCATATCCAATCTTACTATTATGTTGGCATGATCCTATCAAGTATCTATTCCAAAAGCCAGCTTTGGTGGACAGATGTGTTAAGTGGCAAGTTATGTTATCACAGTATGACATTACTTTTGTGACGTAGAACTCCATGAAAGGACAAGCGATGGTGGAACACTTGGCCGACCTACCTCTGTTGGAATATCAACCTGTAAGCATGCCGACGACAACCTCAGGACTTGGGCGCGAAAGGCCAAATGCACGAGAATCGTCAAAGTCACGGCAAAAATAAAATAAAATACAAATGCAGGAGTCGCCACATAATCTATTTAAATGGAAGACGAGGAGAACCATAAAAAACATGCAAATCATGCAATGGAAAAGCAGGTCATAAACCAGAAAAGGGTAAGGATCCCTTTTACGCACGAAGAAGGTATTAGACACCCTCGTGCGCCCGATAAATCGGTCTTCTATAGGTTTCTCATTTGCTTATGAAATGTCAGCTTTTCAGCATTTACTGTATGTCCGAGGGCGATATGCCATGCCAAGCTAAGTGAGTGGTGTTTTATGCTAAATAAGGGTGCATGATGTGCAGGGGTGTGTCCTAATGCTCAGAAGTATCGCTCATATATCGGATCAAGTGTCGATGCAAAGACATTGCATAAATAAGATCAGGGATCTAAGTATTTTGAGCGATTTTTCATCCTTGCTTTACTATATGCTATGTATGATCTAATATGCATGGAAATGGCCAAAAAAACAGAAAAGGGTCTTCCTGGATATATCAAGGAAAAAAACCAGGGAAAATTCTGAAGCAAATCAAGTCGAGAAAGAATGATAAAAACCATATGAAAACCTGTTGTGTGCTACTGAAAACAAGCTGTTACGCCTGTTAGGTGCGCCAGACTGGTACTCCAGTCTGGTGCGCCACATATGTGCTCCTATGTGGGCCAGAAAGGTGTGCCAAGGAAAACAGAAATCCATGCAATGCAGTATCACTTGAGAATGCATTCCAGAAAAGTATGCAATGTAAAATCCTTCGCAAGACTTGAAAAATATGCTTTAGAAGTAAAAGGAATGCAAGTGTGAGAAGACTTGTGGACCTTGTGCTCAAGGGCTAGTAGCCTCACACAAGATCACACCCTATTCATGCTAAACGAAAGCAGCAAGATTCAGCCATGTCACTGGATCATGGGATGACGCATAAGGCTCTCCACGTAAGAGTAAAGTGCAACCAGCCTACCAGATTTTGAACTATGGACTGAATGATCAAAGAACAAAGCAACTGCAAAGTAGCATCACTTGAAGCTGAAATCATGCATGCCCCATCATGAAATACTAAAGAATCACCACTGAAAGAATCACGTTCCAAATCATTCAAGAAAGCATGCAGATGCAGATGCAAAAGAGGGTGGTTTGCTTCTCTGACCAGTCTGGTGCACCTGCATGGTGCGCCAGAGTGGTGCTCTGGGTTGGTGCGCCACTCTGGTGCTCCAGATTGGTGCTCCTCAGAAAATCTGGATCAGACTGCAATCTGATCCAGAATAGAGGTGGATGATTTTTGTTAATGCAAATCAGTTCATGCAGATGAAAAAAATCGAAACATGATGAGATGCAAATGAGCAAAGCAAACTTATTATGATGTGATTCAGAAACATGATAAAATATAGGTTCATGGCTGAAACAATACTTGCATAAGATTCTAAAGATGAAACAAAACATGAACTTTAACAGTCG
Organism: Posidonia australis; assembly: GCA_024699735.1. NCBI lineage: Eukaryota > Viridiplantae > Streptophyta > Magnoliopsida > Alismatales > Posidoniaceae > Posidonia > Posidonia australis. The sequence goes on from JAMKQA010002536.1 coordinate 21,189, forward strand.
TATGCAAAGAATGAATCATGGAAACTTGGTTCGCTACATATCTATTAGCATGCATGTTCATGAATCGTGCATTCCTATGCAAAAGAATTGAAAAGAAAAGAAACAACTCAAAGGAAGTAACAAGGTGCAGATTTCATGCTAGAAGTAAGAAACATGCTAGCAAACTAGGTATAGATTTGCATATAGAACATCTCGCAAAGGAAACTAACAATCTCGTCATGGAACTCTCATGTAAACAGTAAAAATCAGATCATATATGAAGTCTAAAGCATGCTTTATCTTGATGCTATGGCTGATATTTAAAGGAGAAGGAAAATAAAAGAGGACCTACCTCTCAAGGTGTTCCTTCTTGAAATATCAAAGATAGAGAGATCCTCGTTGCTTTGGAAGGGCCAAATATGCTTAGGAATGCAAGGGAATACTCTAGAAAACGAGAATAGGCTGCTGGAAAGAGTCCTATAGTTTGCCCAAGATGCTTCCTCAGATCAGGATTGCTGAAATCAAAGTTTCTAACCTCTTCTAATGGTTGCCTATAGGGGTCCTTATATAGGATTTCCTAAGGGTAACTCATAGAGGATACAAGGAGCCTCGTAAACGAAAAGGCTGGGAAGATTCCATGGCATATTCGTTGGTGGAGGTAACAGCCATGGGAGGTGGAAAGCCAGCAGCCAGCAATCTGAGAAATGGCTGCGCGCCGACTTGGTGCGCCAGGTAGGTGCGCCAGGTAGGTGTGCCAGCCAAGTGCTCCAGCTAAATGTGCCACTGTAGTGCTCCTGCTCGATGCTCCAAACAAGTGCTCCACATTGGTGCTCCAGCTAGGTGCTCTCCCCTACTTGTCTGGATATCTAATTAGGCTGCGGGCCTGCTATGGGCTTGTGGTTGGCTTAGCTAATGGGATTAAAAAAGTGGATGGGTTAGCCACATCCAAAGCAACATCTGGAAAGCTCATCTATGAGTCACCTCAAAATCGGGGTGTCTACACAACCTCTACAAACGCAATTCCCAAATGAAGACAGCTTATTTGCAATGTGTGATGGAGAATTAGAAAATCCTCAAGATGAGCATCAATGGTGTCTACACTTCGATGGCGCAGTCAATAAAAGAGAAAGAGACATCGGTGCAGTTTAAGCAACACCACATGGACAGCTAATTCCCTTTGAGAGGAAACTGACATTTGAATGCACCAATAATGAAGTTGAATACGAGGCATATATCTTGAGATTACAGGTGGCACTAGAACAAGGTATCTGAGAGCTTCTGGTATATGGAGTGCAATGGTAGTAATTTCGCAAATTAATGGCGACTGGAGGACTAAGGACCAGAAGCTTGTATTATACCATGAGCATCTGTTGAAGCTGATTGACGAGTTCGAAGATGTCAAATTTTCTTTCATGAAGCGGGCCAAGAATGCGTAGGCAGATGCATTAGCTACCCTAGCGTCATGGCTATCGCTACCATAGGCCCAGGCAGCGGATATCTCAGTCACTTGTGTAGAGTAGCCTGCACATTGCATGCACATCCAAGAAGCAGAACTGACAGCCGAATTATCCTGGTATCATGATATCAAAGTTGTCTTGGAGTCCGATGACTTCCCATCTGGCATTTCCGCAATGGATAAGAAGACCTTGATACGGTTAGCCTCTAAATATGTACTCAGAGCAGGACATCTATATAGAAGATCCTACAATTAAGTGCTTCTTATATGCGTGGACAAGAAGGAGGCAAATGTCTGATGTTAAAGGTACATGCAGGCACAAGTGGTCCACACATGAATGGAGTGCTTTTGGCCAAGAAAATTATGTTACAGGATTATTTCTGGTCTACTATGGAAACCAACTGTTGCCAATTTGTGTGAAATGCCACAGTTGCCAAGTACATGGCAACTGCATACATGCTCCCCCACAACAGTTACATAGCATGTCATCACCATGGCCCTTTTCCACTTAGGGAATTCATCCAGCTACATCCAATGGACATCGGTATATTCTCATGGCCATCGATTATTTTACAAAGTGGGTCGAGGTAGCGTCATATAAAACTGTGATAGCGGCAGCTACAGAAAAATTCATTAAGAATAACATTATTGCCAGATATGGGGTTCCACACACCATCATATCAGATAATAGAGCTGAATTCATAGCAAGGAAAGTTCAGGATTATCTTCAGGGTTACAAAATCAGGCACCACAGATCCTCTCCTTATCGGTCGCAAATGAATGGTGTCGTGGAATCAACCAATAAAAACCTGATCAAGATTTTGACAAAGATGACTGAGACACACATGGACTACCATGAGAAGCTCCCTAATGCACTATGGACTTACAGGACATCAGTCCAGACATCAATAGGAGCAACACCATATTCGCTCATTTATGGCGTAGAGACAGTTCTCCCTTTCGAAGTGGAAATCCCATCATTGAGGATTTTTAAAGAAGCAGAACAAGATGAAGCAGAATGGGTTCAAGACCGTTGTATTCAACTAGACCTGATTGACGAGCACATATTACAAGCCCTACACCATGCTCAATGCTATCTAAAGCGAGTGGCCTGATCATATCAAAAGAAGGTTCAGCCTAGAAAATTTGGGCCAAGTGATCTAGTTTTGCATGCTATTCACTTACCTAATGCTCGAGGTAAATTCAGGCCCAACTGGCGTGGACCATTTATTGTGAAAGAAGCCCTGCCTGGAGGCGCGGTCATTCTTAAAGACATGGATCGTGGGGAGCAGTCAGAGCCTGTTAACGCTTCCTACCTGAAAAAGTTCTACCAGTGATCCTCAGCCAATCTTGGGCCTTGCAAAGCACAATGTCACGTGTCATGCATCTTTATGTTTCTTACTTGCAGTTTAGGTTATTGCATCTACACCATGCATGGTACATCATACGTATTCTCCTTTCTTTTCGTTTGCATTGTAATCATAATAGGAAACAGTAACATAACCATTGCCCGATGAGGAAAATCGGAAGGCCAGCTTGCTTAGGAAGAGTTTTTGATCCTCCTCATGTATTACTACCTATGTGACCTAGAGAGTGAGGGAGTAAGTATTTATAGGGAATTAGACAAAATGTACAAATTCCCAAGGGACCTATACCTCACGAGAGATAGAAAATGATAAGTCATGAGTGAGTGCAAGTCAAACAAAAATAACATGGATATCGGAGCACAAAATAAATAAGGAGTTAGAAGATGAAGATAGAAGCCGACTCCAATGAGAGAAGCGTGCAGGACAACTCTATCCTTAAAACACATCTTAGGGAGGAGTTGAAATGTACACCTACAAAGCCTACATTTACAAATGGGCTAGCCACCCCTTAAAACAAAAGGAGAGCGTAGCCACTCCTCAGTCTAGGGGTTTATTACCTCCAAGGAGGGATAATGTAAGTCAGCATGCCTGTGAGGGAGTAAAAGAAAAGTGAATTATTGAAAAAAATATGTATATAGTCCTAGGAGTTTGGCACGAAGTCGTTGTCATCCCTAAATTCTATGTAATCAAGTGAGAGCCACAAATAAACCTAGGGATCCAGGTAGTGTCACGGGAGTCGAGGACATTTTTGTTCCTTGTAGTAGGCAATAAAGGCTTCCTTGGCGCTGAGGTCACCAATATCTTCTATAAACCATGCACAAATCTTGCTTCCATCTTATAAGTCTTGCATAAATCATTTGGCATTCAGCATTTTCGATCGCACCACTCTTGCATTTTGCGTCGCTTTGCAAAGCATTTGCCACTGTTACAACCAAGGGCATGTTAGCTGCCTTTTGGGATGGAATATTGGCAAAATGGAACTTCAACAAGGGACATGTTAGCTACTCTTTGGTTGGAAATAGGTTTTTGACTAGGGACGTGTCAGCTACCATTCTAAGTCAAGAGGATCACTGGGACAATGCTACAGTCAGGAACATGAGGGCCAACACAAGAGCATGGATTGAATTTATTGCTAAGACAGACCAAGTCAGGTTCAGAAAGGATACATTGTGAAGCAAATCTGTTCCTTTATTGTAGCTCTTCTGTTATACAAAAATTGCTCACTTGATATAAAATACAAGGGAAATCCATAGTAGTGGACCCTCAGGTTACAATCAGTCGACTCTTGCCCTTTTTGAGCTGTCAGCTTCTGTGAATGAAGAGCCACTAGGAGGAAGTTCACTTATAGGCCAGGTTTCTCAGATTTCGGCCTCATACTCTGCTATACAATCCAAGCCTTCAGTAATGGCAAGAAAAAGAAGATTGAATGCCTCCACGCATCAGGCGGGCTAACTCAAAGGTTGTCACATCAGAACTGAGGATGCATCTTTTGAAGCGGACGGGCATAGGACTTTGCTCAATCGAATCCTGGCAAAAGCCAAATTGGCGCAAGACGCGAACACGATGGTACTCCACATCGCCCGTTAGCCCTGGAAGGACAACCAGTCGCATGTCGCTAACATTAAAGAAGACAATGAAGGGCTTCGCAGTTGTGAACAGAATGCGCCAAACTATAGTGCCCTCGGTAGGATTTCGCAGTCTTTCGCATAACTCGTGCACGCCAGGAGGAGTGCGTGAATGATTGGTGCGACTGTAGGAATCGAAGACAGAATATTGGGGGCATAGGACTTCCACCCCTATGTTGGCAACAAGCCAAGTCTGTCAGGAAAAAGCAGAGCACAATTTGATATGCATAGTAAATCACTAGAATAACAGTGTTGTCTTACTTGCACTAAGGCACCGCAACCATGGAAATGCCAAGAATGTTTCAATGCCCGATCCAAACCAACATAGGTCTCTGCCAGAAGAATGGGGGCAAGATCAATTTGGTGGGTGATCATGACCAGCGCTACTTCTGCCACCTCAAAAGCAACTATCATCAGGCCATGATTGAAGATGAGCTACCCAAGGAAGCGCACTAGAAAGTCGTGGAGCCACAAGCTACCTGATGACACACGAACACTGGCAATCTCGTCGAAATAATCCAAGCGCATCATTGGAGCCGACCCATCTTTGCAAACGAGGCTTTTCTCACAAGCACTTCTGGATAAGCCCGTCAGTTGGCTCAGAACAAAAGAGTAACAGTCATGGTGCAAGAAGACGGCTGGTGACATGTATGGTGATAGCCCGTAGATCCATCGAACTTCCTCCAAGGTAAGGGTAAGTTCCGTCTGCTCAAAGCGAAATACATGAAAAGCGGGTTTCCAGAATCTAGTCGCAGCGCATAACAAGTGCTAGTTCACCTCAACCTTGGCAATATTCAACAACGAGGAGGATATGCCCCAAACCCACAGTTGCTCACGATCGTCGGTAGTTAATGCACTAATTCGCGCTTGCAGAACAAAAGAATAGTGTTTAGGTGTCATCATGGTTGGGCCTTCATGGTTTAGAGACATTCACAAGGAGTATGGAGAACCTTCAGGATTTGCTTTAAGCATAGAAAGTAGAGAAAGGAGTCAAAACCGCAACTAGAATCAAACCCATGGCAGATCTAAGTCCAAGGAGAAGGATATGAATCGCAAAGATATCGTCTACTGAAACTGCGAGAAGAAAGGTCACTTCAGCAGTCAATGTAAGGCACTGAAGAAAAAGAAGAAGAATTAGTCAAAGGATAATGATTCTGCAAACTCAACTAGTGAAGACATTGTTGATGCCCTAGTTTGTTGTGTTGACAGTCTTAGTGAGTCATGGATTATAGACTCGGGTGTGTCGTTTCACTCTACGAACCATAGGGATTTGCTACATAACTATGTTGCAATATAAAATACATGACTCTATCTTGCTGATGATAGTTGTCTTGATATTGTAGGCAAGGATGAAGTTCACACAAGGACTGAAAGTAGACTATAGAAACTAAAGGAAGTCAAATATATTCTAGATCTTAAGAGGAACTTGATTTCCATAGGTCAAATTGACAATGAAGGATACATAATAGAATTCAAAGGAAGATAATGGAAATTAGTTAAGGGTACTATGGTTGTGGTACGAGGCAAGAAGGTAAGAACACTGTACTCAACACCAAGTCATAAGAACACCATTGTAGTTGTAGACTGCTCAATTGACTCAAAACTATGGCATAAGAGGCTTAGGCACACGAGTGAAAAGGGAATGAAGATACCTGGCGTAGAGAATCCATCAGACATGCTGACAAAAGGTGTAAGTACTCAAAAACTGAGGCCATGTATGACCTTAGTTGGTCTCCAAGGTACTTGAAAAAGGGAGACGCCACACTAGGAACATTATTCAGAACATAGAAGAAAAGTTACAGAAGAGCTTCATTGATTAGAAGATTAGTCTCCAAGTGAGAGATTATTGGGAATGTGGAGCTTCATTATGTTGAATCCTAGGCCTACAAGGGTGCGAGGGGTAGTGCCTCCTGCCCATAAAGAGGGGGTTCAGGAGTGTGGCCCCGGAAAAAAATATTTCAAGGCTATATATATAATTTCCTGTATTTCGATACCATAGATCTCTTCTATATAAAAAGAGGCAATCTTCTGTAACATATATCTTGAAAAAGAAAAAGAATAAGAACCCTAATGCGGTTGTGGACGTAGGCAACTTGCTAAACCATGTAAATCCTCGATTTTTTATGTGTGTGCTTGTTTTCTCTTCTTCCTTACTTTTCCTTTAGATTCTGTAAGGAAATCCTTTTCCTAACACTTTTAGTCACAACATCTTACACTTGGATTTTGGTGAAGGAGTGGCAGCCGACTTGGGTGTGGGACCTACTGCCAAATAGTTGCGCCCGAAGGGGCAATTTGCAACCTTTTGGAGGTGACACTGGTCATGGGAACAACGACGTTCTAACGGCCACAATCATGGTGGTCTCAAAAGGACCTATGGATAGGAAAGAGGGCATAGGAAGAGGACATCATGTCATAAGTTGGGGGCACTCCAACACCCAAGTTAGAGAGTGGAGGAATATCAAGTTTAAGAGGAGGAGAGTTGTGACCCTTAAGGAAGATATCCCAGTCTCCAGAGAGAAGATGGGAGATGTCAAGAGAGATCCCAAGGCCTGAATGAGTAGAGGAACTCGATGGTGGGATGAATGTGAGATCTCGTCATGAATACCCTCCTCTCGTGGTGCCCCTCTAGCTAGGTGTGGAATCCTCTTCCCTGTCTTAGGCTGCAATGATAGATTTATACCTAACTGGTAACAGAAAAAGTGTTGTGGTGTGTGTCCCCATGTAGGGAGGGTGATTTGCACTCCAACAGGACTATCAAAGTAAAGTAGCACACTCTCATATGTAGAGAGGTAGTCTATCGTCTGTCAAGTTTCTGAGGAGGACGACAATATTAGGGAAGTTGCATGATAAGATCTATGAAAAATCTTCCAAACACTCTTATCCAAAGGACTCTAGGCTATCATAGAGTGTTGTAGGTGATTACTACAGGTATAATAAAGACTTCAAGATATAATCTTGTTAGGAAATATTGTAGGTGAAATATGAGTGGATTTCTCGGAAAGTTGGGATCCAATACTAAAGAGTTATTTTTTATCTCTTCCTCCTCTGGACACCTAGCAATGAGATTTGAAACTTACCTTCCAACCAATGGTCGGATAATTTTGATTGGAGATAATAGACCTTTAGGCTCACAAGAACGATATATACTCTTAAAATATTCAAGAAATACAGCAACTATTTCTTCATAATCCTCAACCATTCTTCCATCACTAGCCAATATTCTTCTAATTTTGTTTTTCCTGACTCTATTCATGACATAGAGATGAAAAAATTTAGTATTTCTATCACCCCCTAAATCTCACTTAAGACATGCCTTCTGTCTCCAGTGACTTTCTTCAGCCTCGACCAACCTCTTTAGGTCTTTCTTGTAATTTTCTGTTGCTGCACAGGTTACCATCAGTAGGTACTAGCTTCTGTACGTCTCCAATTTCTCTTTGCAGTTCCACGACCCTTCCATTATAATTCTTGAAATTCTTCTTCCAAACTTTCCATGATTTCTGTAGTGCCTGGCACCATGTCAATGACATTCCCGTTTTTCTGTCAAAAATTCCTTGTAAGCGGGTGCCTGCGTTAACATCATCGCTTCAAACATAAACTCCGCTCCCAATGAAAGGGTAAATTGGGGGTTGATGCATGACATTGCGTGCACCATTGACAGTGAAGCACATGGTGATAGAGATGCTCTGTTTCTGCCAAACATCCTTTCTCCGTCATGTCAAATGAAATCTCTGTCTTGAAGGACCCTTTGTCTGCAGTTTTTTAATTTCAATAATGCCGTACAACTTCAACTTAATTTGGAAAGTGACTTCTTCCAGAATTAATTGGTAGTTGCTTTTAAGACCTTGGCAATTCCTTCTCTCGTCAAAGTTGACAATCAAGAATTTAAAAAGGAGTAAAATTCTGATGTAAAATACTAAAACTCATATATATACACTATGAGGTAAATTAAAAAGGAGTATTCAATCGTGAGATTCAGATATTTACGCTTTATCTCCCCACTGTTAACCACCGAACATTGTCCTTGAAGTTGATCTTTGTTTCTATTCACAAGGAGAATATATCCTTTCTTTTTAGAAATATTAATTCTTAGTGGTTAGGATTAAAATTAGTTTGGTACATATTATGCTTATTAATTAATTAGGTAGAATCTTAACCAATTATTTAATTGATAGGAATCATTTTGAATATAATTTTAGGAATTTGGCTACAACATACTTAAACTGCACATACAACTAATTCACTAAAGTGTAGTTTGCGAGTTGACGGAGTTGTGAGAGATTGAGAATGGGATAACTTATAAGATAATTCTAGATTCACGACAAGAATTGTGAGAATGAGATTTCAATCATATAAGATAATTGTTGAATATCCATAATTTTAGGGGGGAAAATATTACATTAAACAAAAAAAAACTTCATAGCATGGTAAAAAGTGGAGTTGTAGTTCACCGACACCCATGAAAGTGACCTATTTTAGTATTTTTATAATAAAATAAGAAAAAACTTCGACTTTTAATCTACTTCATGATATACAACAGAATCAAATTCACAATTTTTGGATAAAGTTTAATTGTTAATTAAGTCTTAATGGTTAAATTTTAGTGAAATTTACAACAAATTAAGATGTTTAGATGAAGGGATCAGGATTATTGGATAATAATGAAATTTTAAGTACATCATAATGGCTGAAATCATATGAAGAAAATTTTAAAAATATATAGTTAAAAAAAAAAAATAAAGTTCACATAACCAATTAACGGAACCTCTATCAATTGATGGTTAATAATGAGAATCGAACCTCTTTCATACTTCAAAAGTTACAGAAGATACGAATCTGAAAATTGTTGTCACATATCCACAATTAATGGATTGCTTCTACTGCAGAAATAACAATATTCGAGTAAATATTGAGAACTAATAACGTCATATCATGATACATTGGAGAGATTTCATATTTACTCCTTGCTATGGGCACCACCCTTCCATTTCACTTATATTGTTTTTTTTTTGATATCGGTACTTACGATCCGTGAGATTCGAACCTAAAAAGAAAGTGAAAGTTTCACTCTTCCTGACCAACTACACCATAGTATTTGATTATTTCACTTATGTTGTAGACTAGCCAGCATTTAAACCTTATAAATGCATTGTCTCCATCGTCCAGGGTCATAGCCTATCTCTCACAATGTGTGGTGCAATCGGATCTGTGTTTCCTGGCTTCAGTCCTGGGGCCTGCCTACGGTTGTTCACTACTACACGTTGTCGCTTTCTCTTAAAAATTAATAATCAAACTTAATAATCTAAATATCACTCAAAGGGAAGGCCACTTTCACCATTTAGAAATCTACGAGACCGTCAGGGACGACAACGATCCAGCAAACGATAAACAATTGGTTATCGATAAGAGCTTTCGTACACAACTTTCTTAATGAATCTATGTTAATTGAAATATGGTACAAGTCTTTAGCTTCCATGTGTTCGTTAGTGTGTAGGAAAAAAATTAATTATAATAAAATAAAAAAAATAAATATAAAAGATTCCAACATGTCCATATATAAATATATATTTTAAAATTTTCAAATATAAAGGAGGAAAACACCACAATGGAGGAAAAAAAATAACAACTTAGAAAATATTGGAATTAGGCATATAAGAAAATTTTTTTCCCCATTATAATATGCAAGAAATACGAGATTAAAGATTTGAGTAAAAAAATTAGAGTTCACTTGAATATAATTTATAAGTTTTGATTATTATGAGCTATTAAAAAATAAAAAAAAATTTACAATGGGTTTCATGGTAAAAAAAAATATCTCTTGTAGAGGATCATATTTCTCAATTAGAAAATAAGTATAACAATTTAGATTGATTCACCTATAAGAAAGTAAGCACATCCTTGTAATATTATTCTGATTCTTCAACTTTTGTTAAAAAATTATAAAATACATGATTAAGATTTAAAGTAAATTACATAAAAGTAGTTTTAATACAATCATGATGAGAATGGAAGGTCAACACCTAGAGGAATCTATATAAAAAGGAAGTTTTAAAACTACAAAACACCTTAACATTAAACTTAAAAATGAGGAAAAATAGGATTAATAATTTATTGTGCTACAAAGTACACATGGTTAAAATAATTGATCCATCTCTCTATTTTATATCTAACAAAATTGTTAGATTACAAAACATATGAAAATGATGAAAGCATATTGCTATAAAATAAACCAAATGTCATAAATTTTACTTGTTTTGGTTCCATCTGCAAAGTAATAAGAATTGCAACAATCACAATAGAAAAATATTTTGGACACATAAGAATTCTTTTGAAAAGTAAGATTCCTTCAAATAATGTATTACAAAATAATTCATTGTGCCTCATTGAGTCTTTTCCATATATATTTTCACTTGAATTCACTCCATGCCTAAACCATTAAGAATGGTACCTATCAAGATTAACCTAATAAAAATTATAACGATCATGAGAAGAGCTTGATCGTAGAAGATTTCTCAATGTATATTAGTTTCACTTATACGAATAAACTAAGAAAGAAAATATATTGTGAAACTTTTGTACTTTAGAAGCATTAGTGATCCTCCCTGCTGAGAGTAGTAGGATGGGAAAAGAAGGAAGAAAATGTCTGAGAGAAAAAAATTAACTAATTGGTTGTTAAGAAGGAAGTTAAGGTTGCATTTAAAACTTTAAAAAAATGATAACTAATCCAAAAAAAAAAATTAAAAAGGAGAAAATTGTGAAAGCAAAGGAGGCTACTCTTCTTGACTCTCCTGTTTTGTGGAAAACCAAAGTGCCCTCGCTTAGTATAGTTGTAAGACATGTGGAAAACATGCATGATGCGTGGTGAAGAAAAAAAATCTTTAAACAAATTCCATATGCTAAGTTACTCTAAACAAAATAAAGCCACAACAATTTCAAGTCTCCATGAAATTAAAATAACCTAAAACCATAGAAAAATAAATTGTGAAAGAATTATTAAACAAACATTGGCTTTTAAAATTTAAAGAACAACAAAAAATGGTAATTGATCAAAATCAACTTAAGTCTAAGATAATGCTAGGTAGATAAAATAAATTTAAGAAAGAAGACAAAAAGATTGTGACTCTTTCAAATCAAACAAAAAGGAAATGTGAAGAATAAAAATATTTCTTTTTCAAATTAATAATCAAACTCCTTCATGACAGACCTTTTTAAAAGAAAATTTTCATTATCGATAATTGATTCTTGAATTAGACACATAACCTAGTTTATATATAAACAAGATCACAATAAAGTGCTAATAGAAATCATGCATTCATTTTGAGCCAAAAACATGTATAAAGGTATCTAATCTCACTTGAACAAATAATAATGTTAAAAATTATAACATGTAAGTTACAAGTTATAAATGCATGGATCTTTTGAAGAATGATCCTTTATTGTGCATAAAAAATCCAGTGTCAATTGTTAAAAGTATGTTTTTAAATTAATATATATTGTCCAATGAGAAATATCAGATATTAAGTCATTGAAATTAGTTTGATGTAATATTTGATGTGATTATGATGGAGAAGCAACCAACCATATAGGAGGTATGTTCGTCCACCTACATAAAAAAAAACAAACAGAGAAGTAATAGTAAATTAGTCTCAAAATCAAAAAGAGGGAAAAAAAACTCTAACAAAGAAGACTTGTAAAGGTATTATCAAAACACCTACTAACCAAGAATAAAAGTATGAAAAAATTGTATACCTCATTTCATCAAATATAAATCTCATAGTAGATGGGGTATTGATCTTTTAGTGTTTTTAAAGTTGTCACCATCCTAAATTTGTATAAATAAATAATATTATAAAATTAAAATTGATCATCTCCACCCCAACATAATAGAATGATTCTTCAATAGTTGATATTAAATTTAAAAAAAAACATAAAGAAACAAAACATAGTTTTTTTTCTAATTACAATGGAAACACTTTCATGAGTAATTGTATATATAGCATGTAGAAAAAGAAATACTACTTGTAGACACCTCGATTTTGAGGTGACTCATTGATAAGACTCCAGTTGTTGCTTTGGATGTGGCTGACCCTTGAACCAATCCTAAACCCATAGCAAGCCTGCAGCCCAACTAGAACTCCAGATAGGTAGGAGAGAGCACTTAGCTAGCACATCTACCTAGCACACCTAGCTAGCACACCTCCCTAGTACACCTACCTAACACACCTAGCAGGCGCACATGCCAGGCGCACATACCCGACGCACATCCTAGGCGCCCAGTCATTTCGCAGGCTGCGGGCTGCTGGCTTTCCACCTCCCATGGTTGTTACCTCTAGCAACGAATATGTCATGGAATCTTCCAGGCTTTTCGTCTACGAGGCTCCCTGCATTCCCATGA
>JAMKQA010002537.1:0-64795 GCA_024699735.1 Posidonia australis
TATTCGTTTCAAAGAAGCAGATTTGTGTTTCGTGACGATTCTAGTGACAAAAATTCATTAGAATATCTGGAAAGAACAGCTGTAAGCAAAGCAAATGTTTTGATTTTGCAGGTTTAAGTAATCCACCAGTATATACAACCGAACACTTCGCAACAACCAGTGAGTAATACAGTAACATCTCGTTTCTTTCCTTAAGTGTGTCAATAACAATTTCTATGAGAAAAATGATGGAATGAACTAACCCAATTACTTGACTCTCTATGTTTTACATAGAGGCCCCCATTGAATTCATCCACTTCATAACAAACTCATGGACAACCAATGGGACAACTTACTACAGCCACACCGTCACTGCCAAGAATATCGGCCTGAAACCAATTACTGGACTCAAAATGCAGTTAGATAATCTCTCAGGTTCTCTATGGGGTCTGTCACCAACAGATAAGGCGAACGTGTATGAACTTCCTCCATGGATCCCAGTCTTTTTCCCTGGTACAGAGATTATGTTTGTTTACATTCAAGAGGGGCCACAAGCTCAGATTTCAGTTCTTAGCTACAACTAAAGCCATCCAGCAGAGCATCTGAACTACGACTTCAGGAGTGCTGTTGAAATGTTGCGATAACGCTTCGATGTTTTGTTTCTTCTTCTTTTAATGTAATTGGTGGTCCATTACTCATTCGATGAATGTGGAGTATAATGCTTGTAATTAAGCTATGATTATATCTACTGCCATGCCGACATCATTATGATATATTGATAAAACATGTATTCTAAGAATTGTCCACAGAAGAAAATTACCAATTTAACAATAGCAGATGTACAATCTTACCACTTGAAGCTATAGTTACTGCATCATTCTTAAATAATTGATCCTGATTCTTTTGAAATTGGATCTAATAAAAGGAAATATACGTAACATCGCCGGAATACATACATGTCACATGAACAATGATGTACGGATACAGACATATCAATGAGATTGGCAACCAGATTGAGCAGAACACAAACTTACTGCAGTTTGAAACAGTGAATGTCAAGAAAAAGCTGGAGAAAGGGAAAAGGCAAAGCATCAGCAGTAAAAGTACTTACATGAATGTCGAGAGTTGGACAACAATTGCTGCTTTGAACCTTGAGAAATACTGGACATGAAAAAAAACATGAGAAACATCATCAACATAAACTATCAGAGTGGTACTTCAAAAGAATGTATGTCTACCATCAACAAATAGAAACCAAGTCTTCAAAAGACTAGAACAGGCCAAACGCCTTCATCCTGTACAAATTCTCCAACGTACAGTAACAGACTACCATTGATCATCTTCATACCATGACCCAATCCTCTGCACATTCTTCCTCCCTGGCCTTGCAATTCACCAGTCCATCACCATCGTCACTCTTGTCGCTGCCATTGTCTCCATTGTCCCCACCACACTCCAAAGCCACCACCTTCACTTTCTCCACCACCACATCCGACTTGAATTCATCAACTCTTTTTTCCTCCTCTTTCAAACTGCGGCCTTTCTTGATCAAGTTCGCCTCCTCCTCGTAGGGCCCCGCCACAACCTCCTCCTCCTCCTCCTCCTCCAAGCCGGCGTCTTTCTCATCAACCACATCCTCCGTGTTCCTCTCGGTCTCGACCCAATCCTTAAACCTAACAAGAACCTCACAGTGGCGTCTCTCCACACCAACCGAGGCCCCTTCCCCGTGTTCATATTCTCTGCCTTCTGGACCATGAACAACCTCCCCTCCACTGCCTCGCCCGCAATGCACCCGTTGGATACCTCCTTATACCCCTCCCGGCCGCTCACCAGTTCCTTCAAGATCGACCTCAGCGTCGGCCCCTAAGCATTCTTCGTCCCCAGAACCCAGGCCTCCACCTTCATCCCTACGGAGGCCTCGGCCTCGTCCGAGAGATTGTCGAGGAAGGCGAGCTTCTTGGCCTCGCAGACGACGTGGATTCTCATGGGGAGGAAGAACATGACGGTCCCGGGGAAGTTGGACCCTAGGAGCCACCTGTAGAAGGAGGCGGACTTCGGGCAGGGGTCGTCGGTCCAGCACGAGAAGGGGGGCGTGCCGACAGCAAAGATGTCGGCGCCGGCCCACCGGGTGTCGTGGTGCTTGCCGATGCTCTTGTACAGGGCGCTGAGGTGCTTCCGGAACTGCCTCCTGTTCATCGTTGCCTGGAAGAGAGAAGAAGGAAAGAAAGATTGCAGACGTCAAGAAACAAGAAGAGGAGCCATGAGTGAAGACGAGAGCTCCCGTGGAAATGACTTGCCTGCCGAGGTTGAGAACTTCGACTTCGACTTGAAAGAGCGAAGGCGGTTAACGAATATAAAGCAACCGCTTGCACTCAACTCCGAAAGTTCAAATTTGTTTACGGTTGTGTCTGATTAGAGTAGCAAATGTATTGTGCTTGACGTTGGAACAATTGTATTTGTTGGGCAAAGTTGACTCCCGATAAGCGTTGGAGTGCTTGGAGCATATGGGGTTGCAAACAAACCTAGCCACAGATCTATTTCGAGGCAAATATATGAAAAATAAGTAGGTAAAAAACCTTTATATCTATTAAAAGAATTACCATTTAATCTTCCCAATGTTCAACGGCATGCTTTATTTTCATTTTCTAGGGTCCATTCTTTTTACTGTTTATTAATTCATTTACTTTGAGTGAATAAAATTTACAAAAAATTCACTACATTCACCCAGGGACCATGAGTAGTCTATGGCAATTGGGTGCTAATGAAACCTTTGGCATATACATTTAAATAAATAAAAGACTATTATATACAACCAATTGACCACAACGCTAACCTCATCACTTGCCAGGGATGTATATGGTTGGATCTGTCTTGACTTTGAACGAAATTACCAATTGAACCATGCTAATCAATTTCAAAGAAATTGAAACTAAATCGAATCATTTAATTATTGAGATCGAATCAAACTATTAAAGTTTTGATTAGGTTTGGCAATTGTTATTTATTTTTTTAGCTACGATCAATAAGGTTAAAGCAAATAAAATATTAATTAACATACAACACATGGTTACATATATTATATTTTTCTTAACTTAAACATAAGCTTTTAAAGTAATGTTAAAAATAATATATAATTGTACTCTAAAATTATACATGTTTATCTTTTATTGAGTTTAATTTAAATAAAAATATAAATTTATGCTTAAATCTAAGATATTTAATAATATAGATGTAGATATTTATGAATATACTTCTCAAATCGAATCAAATAATAATTTATTCACTTGTAAAATTATGGAACCAGATGAAACTATTGTTTATATCGAAATAAAATTAAATATGACTTCGGCTGATTAATCAACGAATCCGCACCAACCGCATATTTGTCACGATTGCTGGAATATTTTCCTCAAGCACCCTGATCTTCCACAAATGTGATGACAGCCCAACCAAAACCATCAAATGGCAGACACCCCGACCCATCACCCCAGAACGAAGACCTTTCCTCATTTTTCCTCAACCCGCGAATTCCCCCACAGCCACAAGTCGTACCTCCCGAGCTCTGTCCACAAAGAATCAACTCCCGTCCACCGGCGCTATGTCTTCTTCGAGATAGTAGAAATAAGCCCCGCCTACGGGTCTCCGCCATGGACGCGGCGCTGCTGGAGGACTTCGGCCAGAGAGTCGACCTCACGAGGAGGATCCGGGAGGTGCTGGTGAATTATCCCGAGGGCACCACGGTCCTCAAGGAGCTGATCCAGAACGCCGACGACGCGGGGGCAACCAAGGTCTGCCTCTGCCTCGACCGCCGGGAGCACGGGACCGAGTCGCTGCTGACCCGCGGGCTCGCGCAGTGGCAGGGCCCCGCGCTGCTGGCGTACAACAATGCGGTGTTCACCGAGGAGGACTTCGTTAGCATTTCGCGGATTGGGGATAGTAAGAAGCACAGCCAGGCGTGGAAGACAGGGCGGTTTGGGTAAGCTTCCTTTTATCAATCGGGAGCTTGTCTCCATTTTTTTTGGTACTGGTGTTTGCAATTCACTGTAGGGTGATAGATAAGCCTTTTTTTCTCCTCTACTTGCACTGAAGTTTCTTTGATAGTTGGTTTGTTTTCTTGCGCGATCACAAGCTGACGCTGGTTCTTGGGGTTTTATTAGTAGTTAGTAAGTCTCATCGAAACATGCTGAGTGCTGTATTTCACATCATTTGCCTATTTTGGGATGTGTCTGTTTTAGGATGGTCTTGAGAATTGAAAGCATGGAGCATCCTCAGCTTGCTTTGTAAAATTGGTGTGTGTGTTTTATTTACCTTGACAGATGAATGTTTTTTTGGTGGCGTTATATTTGATGTCTTCCCTGATTTAGGGTGGGCTTCAACTCAGTCTATCATCTTACCGACTTGCCGTCTTTCGTAAGCAACAATTATGTAGTGTTATTCGATCCACAAGGTGCATATCTTCCTAATATATCTGCTTCAAATCCTGGAAAGCGTCTTGAGTTTGCCAGTTCGTCAGCCATCACACTATATCAAGATCAGTTTCTTCCTTATTGTGCATTTGGGTGTGACATGAAAAAACCCTTTAATG
Organism: Posidonia australis; assembly: GCA_024699735.1. Taxonomy (NCBI): domain Eukaryota; kingdom Viridiplantae; phylum Streptophyta; class Magnoliopsida; order Alismatales; family Posidoniaceae; genus Posidonia; species Posidonia australis. The sequence goes on from JAMKQA010002537.1 coordinate 4,565, forward strand.
GGACTTTGTTTCGGTTGCCTTTGAGGAATGCTGAACAGGCAGCTGTTAGCAAGCTCTCAAGGCAAACATATCTGGAAGACGATATTTCTTCCTTGTTTTCTCAACTCTACAAGGAAGTTACATTGATTATGCTATTCCTTAAAAGTATCACTGAAATTGAAATGTATACATGGGATACTGGTATTGACAAGCCACAGAAACTTTATTCTTGCTCAATCGACTCTATGGATGAAAGCACAATTTGGCATCGCCAGGCGCTGTTGAGGCTCTCAAATTTGACTCAATTAGTGGATAGAGAGATAGACTCATTTCATCTGGATTTGATGAGTGAAGAAGTGAATGGAAATCAGTCAGTGAAGAAGAACACCACATTCTTTATCGTTCAGTCTATGGCATCGACATCAAGTAACATTGGTAGGTTTGCTGCTGCTGCTGCTAATGAACACGATCTTCACCTCCTCCCTTGGGCTTCTGTTGCTGCATGCATAACTGACAAGCTATCTGAGGTAAACTGTTCTTTCAATGTCACTAAATTGTATCATCGAACAGCTTCAATCAAATGGATTATTGAAGATGTCAGACTGATGTGTATCAACTTTATTTTCCTTATTATGTGCCACATTTTAGTTGTTAGACTGATGTTCTTGTTGAAGATGGTGGACTGATGCCAGAAGATGTTAGCTGTACTTATACAGCATTTCTGACCACCACCACCACCACCACCACCATGTTGGTACAAGTTATTTCACTGCAATAAGCATGAATGGGACGACCCCAGATAATTAGTAAACTAGTGCTTGTCCTGCTTTTGTTCGGGGATTGATCCTTGTATTAAAGTTTGAACAAAGAGTGAAGTCCAGCAAACCACAAGAGTGCAGTTGTTTACAGTGCCAATTGCATCCAGGATGAGCAATTTTGAAATTGTGAATATTTGTTCTTGTCCTTCTCCATGAGAATAACATATGTTCTCCTATTAAATATATTGTTGCTACTTTTTTGATTGCCAACATCTCATTATTTAACATGGTTTTACAGGATGATGTTCTGAAGCAAGGCAGGGCGTTCTGTTTTCTTCCTTTGCCTGTAAGAACAGGACTTGCTGTGCAAGTGAATGGTTATTTTGAAGTATCCTCCAATCGTCGTAGCATATGGTTTGGCAACGACATGGACAGAGGTGGAAAACTTCGTTCTGACTGGAATAATCTTTTATTGAGGGATGTTGTGGCCCCAGCTTTCAGTGAGTTGCTTCTCTGTTTACGTAAGCAATCAGGTCCTACTAAATTATATTATTCTTTGTGGCCAACTGGTACTTTTGAGGAACCTTGGAACATTCTGGTGGATTATATTTACCAAAACATTTGTCAACTTCCAGTCACATATTCTGACTTAAAAAAAGGCATTTGGATGCCACCTGCTGAAGCCTTCATCCATGATGAGAAAATTTCTGAAAGCTATGATATCTGTGCGACTCTTTTAATTTTAGAAATGCCAGTTGTTCATTTGCCCAAATTTGTCATTAAAATGCTCTCTCAGTATCTTGCAAATTTTGATCAAAGAGTGATTTGCCCTGCGACTGTACGGGATTTTCTTAGGAAAAATAAAGCGATGGTTGAAAAATTGAGCAGATACAACAAGTTACTGTTGTTAGAATATTGTCTAAGCGATCTTATTGATGCCAATGTTGGTAAAAGTGCAAGTGGACTGCCTTTACTTCCCTTAGCTAGTGGTGAATTTGGAACATTTACTGGACCTTCAAAGTTGCTCACATTTTTTGTATGCAACAATGAACTGGAATACCAGTTGCTAGAGCTTGTTTCTGATAAAGTAATCGACCAAAATATACCTCCTTCTTTATTCAATAGACTTTCTGCTGTCGCAATGACTTCTCAGGCAAACATTGCATTCTTTGACATCCATTTCTTTCTTCAGTTTCTTCCCAGATTCTTCCCTTATGATTGGAAATATAAAAACATGGTTCCATGGGTTTCTGATACTGGAGATAGCCACCCATCTACATCATGGTTTTTACTTTTCTGGCAGTATATCCAAGATCACTGTTTAGAATTATCAGTATTTGATGATTGGCCCATCTTTCCTTCTCTCTCAGGGCATTTATATAGAGCTTCAAAATTCTCAAAGTTGATTAATGTGGAGAACTTACCTGATTCTGTGAAAAATCTTCTTGTGAAGATTGGCTGCAAGATACTTAACCCAAATTATGGAGTCAAGCACCAAGAATTATCCCATTATGTTTATGGTGCTGATGGTGCCAGTGTGGTGGATGCGATATTTGAAATTGTTTCCACAAATGATGATGTCCAACTACTTTTTTGTGATGCTGCAGTGACAGAAAAAATTGAACTTTGTCAATATCTTCTCCAGCCCAGATGGTATTATGGTGGTGTTCTTGATGAAATTCACATAGATAAATGTAAAAAGTTACCAATTTATAGAACATATGGCGGAGGGTTATCTCATTCTTTTCACTTTTCTGATTTGGTAAGCCCTCCGAAGTCCCTACCACCATTCAATATACCGGAGTATTTTCTTAGTGGTGAATTTATTTACAGCTCATCTCATAATGAGGATGAAATCTTACATAGATATTATGGAATAGACTGCATGCTAAAAACTGCTTTTTACAAGCAAAAGGTGTTAAATAGAATTGGTGAGCTGGCACCACAAGTTAGAGATGCCGTAATGCTAGACATTCTTCATGATCTTCCTCAGTTATCTACGGAAGATGTTTCCTTCAAACAACAGCTAAGAAGTCTGGAATTTGTTCCAACTATTGGTGGAATTTTAAGGAGTCCACAGTCACTATATGATCCTCATGTGGAGGAATTGTTTGCTCTTTTGGAAGATTTTGACTGTTTTCCATGTGGGTTATTTCAAGAACCCAATGCTATAGACATGTTACGTGGGTTGGGACTTAGGACATCAGTATCGTGTGATACTATTATTGAGAGTGCTCGTCAAATTGAAGGTTTGTCTCACAAAGATCAGTTGAAGGCACATTCACGAAGTAAGGTTCTTCTTGCTTACCTTGAAGTCAATGCAAGCAAATGGCCATGTAATCCATCTAATGGCGGTCGGGCAAAGGTCAGTAAAATGTTTAATAAGGTTGCAACAGCTTTTAGGCCACAAGATGGTTGGAGAGAATGTGATTTTGGAAAATTCTGGAACGATCTGAGATTAATAAGTTGGTGTCCTGTTTTGGTAACTCCTCCTTTTGCGGTTTTGCCATGGCCTTCAGTTTCATCTATGGTTGCTCCTCCAAGACAAGTCAGAATGCAAGACGACTTATGGCTTGTTTCGGCAAGCATGCGCATATTAGATGGCAGGTGTTCTTCTTCAGCATTAGCATTTAGCTTAGGTTGGTGTTATCCACCAACTGGTAGTGCAATTGCAGCTCAAGTACTTGAGCTTGGCAAGAATAATGAGATTGTTACAGATCAAGTGCTTCGTCAAGAATTAACCCTTGCTATGCCGAAAATATATGCTTTGTTGGTATCCATGATTAGCTCTGATGAGATGGATTTAGTGAAGGCTGTTTTAGAGGGGAGTCGCTGGATTTGGGTGGGAGATGGATTTGCAACTGTGGATGAAGTAGTTCTTGATGGGCACTTTCATTTGGCTCCTTATATACGTGTTATACCTGTTGATCTGGCAGTTTTCAAGGACTTGTTTTTGGAATTGGGTGTGAGGGAGTTTTTGAAACCTTTAGACTTTGCAAATATTCTTTGTAGAATGGTGAAGAGAAAAGGACACACTCCATTAAATGGCCAAGAACTCAGTGCAGCTGTATTGGTCTTGCAACAACTAGCTGAGCTGCAGTGTCATAATTTGGAGAATCAGATCTATCTTCCGGATATTTCGTCTAGGCTTTTTCCTGCTAGGGACTTAGTTTACAATGATGCTCCTTGGTTGCTTGACAGTGAAGATGATACACCTGGAAATGCAACTAAAATTGGCTTGAATGAAAAACGAAATGTTCAAAACTTTGTGCATGGAAACATATCAAATGATGTTGCAGAGAGACTTGGTGTCTGCTCGCTTCGTAGGCTCTTACTAGCGCAGAGTTCTGATTCAATGAATTTGGGATTATCAGGTGTTGCTGAAGCCTTTGGACAGCATGAAGCCTTGACAACTAGGCTTAAGCACATTGTAGAGATGTATGCTGATGGACCTGCTATTCTTTTTGAACTTGTGCAAAATGCAGAAGATGCTGGGGCTTCTGAGGTGGTATTTCTATTGGATAAAACCCAGTATGGGACTTCATCTACGCTGTCTCCTCAAATGGCTGAGTGGCAGGGGCCTGCTCTTTATTGTTTTAATAACTCAATATTTAGCCCACAAGACCTTTATGCAATCTCACGTATAGGTCAAGACAGTAAGCTTGAAGAACCTTTGGCAATTGGAAGATTTGGATTAGGATTCAACTGTGTCTATCATTTTACAGATGTTCCAGGATTTGTCTCTGGAGAAAACATTGTGATATTTGATCCTCATGCTTGTAACCTGCCTGGAGTATCTCCAAGTCATCCAGGTTTGCGGATAAAATTTGTGGGAAATAGAATTGCACAGCAGTTTCCTGATCAATTTACACCTTTTCTACAATTTGGCTGTGACTTACGACATCCATTTCCTGGGACACTCTTTCGCTTTCCCCTCAGAGGTGAAGTTGCTGCATCTCGGAGCCAAATTAAGAATGAAAAATATGCACCTGAAGATGTGCAGTCACTCTTTTCTTCATTCTCCGAAGTGGTTTCAGAGACTCTACTTTTCCTCAGGAAGATTAACAGTATCTCAGTATATGTGAAAGATGGGCTTGATCATGAAATGCAACTCATTCACAGTGTCTCAAGGTACACAGTAGATCAGCCTGAAAAACAAACACACCCACTTCACATGATGCTCAACTTTCTTCATGGAAATCAAAAGACCGGCTTAAGTAAGGAACAATTCTTTTTAAAATTGGGAAAGACAATGGACAAGGATTTGCCATGGCATTGTGAAAAAGTTGTCGTTGTAGAGAGGAATCCTTTCAGGGAAAAGTCGCATGCTTGGATAATCAGCGAATGCATGGGTGGAGGGCGTGCTAGGAGCAAATCCCTGTCGTCTAATAAAAGATCACATAATTTTATTCCATGGGCTTGTGTTGCTGCATATTTGCATACTGTCAATGTGAAAGATGTAAGGAATCCCACTGATGGTCGTCCCAACATAGGAGAGGTTATTGCTAATACCTGTGCTCTGTTTCAGCTTCCCCCAAGTTCAGAGCTGGATAGGAAAGAATTTACTGGCCGTGCCTTCTGCTTTCTACCTTTGCCAATCAATACCGGTCTTCCAACACATGTAAACGCATACTTCGAGTTGTCTTCCAATCGAAGAGATATCTGGTTTGGAAATGACATGGCTGGAGGTGGGAAAATGCGGTCTGACTGGAATATTTGCCTCCTTGAACATGCTGTTGCCCCTGCTTACGGCCATCTGCTTGAAACCATTGCATCAGATTTTGGTCCATGTGACTTGTTCTTCTCATTTTGGCCTACTTCTATAGGAACAGAACCATGGGCAACCATGGTCCCAAAACTGTATCGTTGCATTGCTGACTTGGAGCTGCGTGTATTGTATACACAAGCTAGAGGGGGACAGTGGATTTCAACAAAGCAAGCTATTTTTCCTGATTTCACATTTACAAAAGCATATGAACTTTCAGAAGCATTATCAGATGCTGGCTTGCCATTAATTACTCTCTTAGAACCTATTGTGGAAAGATTCATGGATGCTTGTCCATCTCTACATTATTTAAATCCTCGTTTTTTAAGGTCTTTGTTGATTCGGCGTAAGCGTGGTTTCAGGAACAAGGATGCAACAATTTTGGTACTGGAGTATTGTCTTGGTGACATGAAAGAATCTACCTTCTGTGACAATTTGATTGGCTTACCCTTACTGCCTCTTGCAAATGGTTTATTTAGTGTTTTCAGCCGGCAAGGAGAAGGTGAAAGGATATTCTTGACTTGCAAAGATGAATATGAGCTCCTGAAGGATTCACTTCTACATCTCATCATTGATCACACAATTCCTGAGTCAGTTCTCAACAAACTACATGTTGTAGCTGTATCTGGTATTACAAATTTATCTTTATTAACTTGTGATTCTCTTCTGGAACTTTTTCCCCGTATTCTCCCAGCAGAATGGCTACATGCTAAGCAGGTGTCTTGGACCCCAAACAAGCCAGGCCAACCAAGCTTAGATTGGATGAGGCAGCTTTGGAGGTTTCTAAAGTCATCATGCAATGATCTTTCAATATTCATGAAGTGGCCTATTTTGCCCATTGGAAATGGTTTTCTTATTCAACTTGCTAGAAATTCAAATGTCATCGAAGGTGATGGCTGGAGTGAGGACCTGTCTTCACTATTACAGAATCTGGGTTGTTTCTTCTTGAGACCTGATCTTGAAATAGAGCATCCTCAGTTGAAGAACTTTGTGCAGCATGCAACAGCAAGTGGAATATTAAATGCTTTGCGAGCAGTAGCAGGTCAATCTGGAGATATTTTGGAGCTATTTATTAATATATCAGAAGGAGAAAGACGCGAGCTTCGGAGTTTTCTTTTGCAATCCAAGTGGTTTCCGGGCCTGGAGTCTCACCATGTTGATATGATCAAGCTCCTTCCTATATTTGAATCATATCATTCTAGGCAGACGATCAGTTTGACCAGTCCTATCAAGTGGCTTAAACCAGAAGGTATTCATGAGGATCTTTTGAATGATACTTTTGTTCGAACAGAATCTGAAAGAGAAAAGAACATTCTTAGAGTCCACCTTGGGATTAGAGAACCTTCAAAAACTGAATTTTACAAAAAGCATGTGCTGAACAATATGTCAGAGTTCCTCTTACAACGAACTGTTCTTTCTACAATTTTTTTTGATGTGAAAATTTTGATTGAAGAGGACATCTCCATGAAGGCTGTCCTATCTGAAACTCCTTTTGTCTTAGCAGCAAATGGAGTTTGGCAATGTCCTTCCAGGTATGCCTTTTCAGTCTTGTATGCCTTACCATTCGTGTAGATGCAGGTTTCATTTATATTTCTTATATAATCCATATCTATGCCACGTCTTAATTTATTATTTTAATTATCTACACAATTACACGACTCGGCTAATGTAGACTTCATGTATGCTTACATGCTCCACAGCAATGCTGCTTTCTGATCATGTTGTCTTTAAATGTCAAACTGGTAAGAGGCCTTAGTCTTGTTTCTAATTGAGCATGTTGACTTTTCTTCTTATCCCAAAATGAATTCATTCAACAATTGATTTTTTCATTGTAGTTGGTCTAATATATGGATATAGTCATTTGTCTGTCTGTTTTTGAAAACCCATTTCACCAATAATATCGGTGAGTGCTAGCTATGCTTGGGATAATCTTATTAGTCCCTGGGAAATGTTATTGATCTAAGTTGGGAAAGGAACTAACACTTTCATGACTACGTTCACACCAATTGAGCTGTGAGTTTTGTTCTACTTGTCTACTATGCGCAAATTTAACAAAGATAGTATGTTGTAGATGGTCAATTTCTCTGACAAGTTGTGATGTTTACAATGACTCCAACTAGACTAAGCCCATCTGATTTTCTGAATGGCACTGTAATAGTTATACCATAACTGTAGAAGTTGATAAGTGTGTCTTACTTATTTGGAAACCTAGAACTTTGAAATTTCTGTAAGTACTTATATTTCTCAGTTGCACTTGTTTGGTAATTGGTTTGCAGAAACTATCCAAAAGAAACATAAGAAACGTTGAGTCTATTCACCTCAAAATTATTGGAGGTGAACTTAGTCAACTTACTGTATATCTTTTTATTTGAGCAATCAAAACAAGGATTTTATTTTAAAATTCAAAAAGGGTATGAAAATAATCAGGAAAGGAGTCTTATCAAGAAGATAAGGACCAAAACAAAAACAAGAACATAAACAGAAAAACAAACACAGCCAAGATAGCAAAAAGCAAGACAAGCAAAACTAGAAGCTTCCAAGCTCAGTGAGCAAACAAAACATCCAGCCAAGCGGCAATGACTTCGTCCATATCCACCACACAATCAGCTGATGACGACCACTCTATCATAGAGTGACAAATCAACTCCTTCCATTTTTGTTGATCCACTCAGGATCCCTAGAACATTATGTGATTTCGTTCCAGGTGTCGAAACCACCAAATGGCATGAGGTAGCATTCTCCAGGCCACCCATTTCCTACCCTTCATACTCCCCCTACTCAACCACCTATCCCAAAATAAACCATGTTAATTCTGACACGAGTGTCAAGTCCTATTAAATTCATCACCATCTTTCCACTGATGGGTAGCCAAAAAGTAGGTGCCACTGATCCTCATCATTGCTAAAGCAAAAACAACAAATGCTGGCAAGATGGAAACCCCATCGCTTCAAAGCCAACTCGATCAAGACACTCACATGTATGATTTGTCATGTAAAAAGTTGGTTCTTTGTTGGAACGTGGCGGTTCCATAGAGAATTTGTGTGTGCCAACTTCACCCATACACCAATGCCATTTGGTTGAATCTGGATTGAGAAATATGAGTGAGGAATCATGGGAATCTAGAAGGGAAAAAAGCACTATTTCTGTGTCACGAAGATCCTTCTTAAATTGAAACTCTCATATTATCTTGCCTCGGAATGCTCAAAACAATGCTGAATCCTCATAGAAGGGGCGACTGCAACATGAAATAGTGATGGAACAGAGAATTTAAGTGCAGCTCCCCCAACCCACCTATCCTCCCAAAACCTTGTCCACCCACCATAACTTGCCTCCACAGCCAATCCACAACTCATCAACTCCTTGGCCTCTAATATGCCCCTCCAAACACAAGATGGTCTACCAACGTGCTCCCCTACTTGCTCAAAAATTTATGGAATTTTCATTCTTTTAATCTTGCTCTGTTGGGTAAATAGATCTGGTGTCTCAGTGGAGGGACTTGTGTTAGGAGTGATTTTGATTCTTTACCACTTTATAAGAGGATAATTATTGGGAAATGGTATAGGAAAAATATCTTGGAGAGGGTACGATGACACCTGAGACGAGTGTCTCCCATGTGGGGGCGCATCCTGGAGGCTAAGGAGATCTTGAAGTGTAGGATTAGGTTGTTGATCGGGTGTGGGAACTTGTTCAGATTTTGGGACTTACTCTCTGTGAAACCTTCTACTAGTGTAGGGGAGTGCTTTGCTCGATCTACGACAAGGATTGTGTGGGATTTGAGATTCAAGAGGGATCTCGTTGATAGGGAGGCTTTAGACTTTGTTTCTCTGTTTGTTTCGCTGGAAAATGAGGGTTCTAGTTGCTTATCACTATTACCTGCTTCCCCATCTTGGTTGTGGGTCAAGGATGAGAATTTCTCAGTGAAATCACTCTTCTCAATCTTGACATAAGGGGGTGCTTGTGTTAGTTGCCATAGATGGATTTAGAACAATAGGATTCCTTTAAAGATTCAGTGTTTTACTTGGTTGATCTTTTATGGTGGGGTGCTCACGGACTCACCCTCATAGAGATGTAGGTTCCATATGGCTAGTAGATGAGTTTTTTGCTCCATGGATTATGACGACTTGACACATTTTTCCTAGATGAAGAGAAAATATCCCAATCCGTGGTCATAGGCCAGCCCAATACAACTCTAAAGTTCTGAACCTTGTTGGATCTGAATGCAAAAATTAAAGGTCAGATAGCTTTTCTTAGGAGGTTAATAGAAAACCAAACTGAGTTGGTAGGAAGGATATTTACAAAAATAAACTCTTTTCCCTTCACAACTGGTGAATGCAAATATAAAAGGGTTAATTAGCTTTTGAGAGGAGGTTGTATAAAGGCAAACCAAGTCATGTATATATCCAATGTTCTCTTCAAGTGTTCTTCTACGATGTAGTTTAAGGCATGTATATGCAAAGTTATCTTCAAGCTTAGTTCTTTTTTGAGATACTAATAACATTCAGTTCTGTTGTTAGTTCTCAAAGGACATTTTCTTTAAGGCTCTGTTTGGTTTGTAGCAATTGCAATTCCAAGTGAAGTTGAAATTCCTGGAATTGGAATTCTAAATGTAGGAGTTGAAAATTTTGTGTTTGGTTTTATTCTTAGAATTAGAAATTGTAAGTGTTTGATTGGTAGAATTTACCGGCCTAACTGTTTTGGGTGAACATACCTGGCTAACATGGAGGGAAAAAGCCTAATGGAATTAGTATTCCTACATTTTTTTTTGGAGGAAAATCAACTTCTTTCAATTCAATCACTTTTTCAGTCAAACTACTGGAATTTGACCAATAAATGCTAATCAAACACATGATTTAGGAGGAATTCCGCCTAATTCCCTCTGATTCCTTTTAATTCCTTCAAATGAAACAGTCTCTTATGGGAAAAATATTTCCAGTTGGGCTTAAAGCTTACAGGGCAGTGATTTGATTCTTTTCCTTTAGCTGTTTGGGTCATTGTCATGTCTGTCCATTAAGTAAAGATGAGAAATCTCTTTCCTGGTAGAACGACTTTTGTACAACTTCCAGATTTTCTCAGCTTTTAACTTGGCTATTTAGTGTTGTGTCTGTTGGACTAACTTACATCACATCTGTGTTTGGTTTTGTTGGTCTACAACAAGCGACCATCTGGTTGTGGGTTGAGCATGTGAAAGCTTCAAACAGTTGTGATTGCAGGTATTAAACTGTGGGCTTAACTCAAATCCATTAGGCGATGAATAGAGAAGTCTGGTGCCTTATTATCAGATTACAAAATTGACACTTTTTCAATGACTATTCCTTGATACTCCTATATGTGTCTTCTTTTCGATATTATAACACATATCATTTTGGATAATGAGTGGATGTGATGGACCAGATATCTTTTGCTTTGATACTGTATCAAAGTCTTGTCTTTTGACTCGAAACCAATTGAAAATGTGGGGAGACTGGAGAGGCCTATGATCTTATAATTACATTATAATCCCATAACTTTTCTATTGTGGAGTATTCTTTAACAATACGGATCTACTGCAATTTAAATGTGCTCAGGAACTGTGTTTTTGTCTCATCATACTAAATAGCATTGTTATCTATACAGGCTTTATGATCCACGTGTTCCTGGGTTACAGAAGTTGCTGCATAAAGAATCTTTTTTCCCCTGTGAAAAGTTTTTAAACACTGAAATGCTAGATACTTTAGTAAGTCTGGGACTCCGGAGAACTTTGGGATTTGTTGGCTTGCTAGATAGTGCTATATCAGTTTCCATGCTTCATGATTCAGGGGATGTGAGTGCATTGCAATATGGAAGAAGGCTGCTTTTCTATTTAAATGCTCTAGGTTCAAGGGTTTCTGGGAGTGTTGGTGAAGAGAGCCAAATGGGAAGTATTAATTTTACATCAAACAGAGAGGAGAGTGATCTTCATTTAAAAGATTCACAGTCAGGAATCCATGAAGTAGACATAGAGTTTGACTGGGATGAGCTATCATGGTTGGGAAATGTCGCTCATAATGAGCAAGAAGATGGATTCTGGGCAGAGATGAGGACAATAGCTTGGTGTCCTGTTTATGTCAACCCACCAATACAAGGACTTCCATGGTCAACATCAGGATGCCAAGTAGCATCTCCAAACATCACAAGACCTATGTTTCAGATGTGGATGGTCTCTTCAACTATGCGGATCCTTGATGGTGAATGTCCTTCCACCTATCTTCATAAAAAACTTGGCTGGATGGATCCGATAGACATTCAGGTCTTGTCTGTTCAATTAGTTGAGCTTTCTAAAGCTTTCCTTGAGCTTAAGTTATGTTCTGTTCTTGAACCTCTTCATACTGAGTTACAGAGAGAAATACCAAAGCTGTATTCTAAATTACAGGAAGTCATTGGTACTGGTGAATTCTCTGTTTTAGTGAATGCTCTAGATGGTGTTCCATGGGTGTGGGTTGGTGATAATTTTGTATCACCTAAGGCACTTGCATTTGATTCACCTGTTAATTATCATCCATATTTATACGTTGTCCCATCTGAGCTATGTGATTTCAGGGTGTTGCTTGCAGAATTAGGTGTCAAGTTGACTTTTGATGTTGCAGATTATTTGTGTGCTTTGCAAAGACTGCAACATGATTTGAGTGGTAAGACAATGTCAAATGAGCAGCTCAGTTTTGTTCACTGTGTCTTGGAAGCTATTGTTGAGTGTTCTTTGGACAAACCACTATCTCAAGATATCATGAACTCAATATTAATGCCAGATTCTGTTGGTAATCTAATGCACTCAGTGGATCTTGTGTATAATGATGCCCCTTGGATGGATCAAAATAATCCTGCTACCAAGAAATTTTTACATCCAAGTATTTCCGAAGATCTGGCAAGAAGGCTGGGTGTACAATCACTTCGTTGTCTCTCATTAGTTGATGATGAGATGATGATGGAGTTGCCATGTATGGATTATTCTCGATTATGTGATCTGCTAGCATTATATGGTGACAGTCACTTTTTGTTTTTTGATCTGTTAGAATTAGCTGATTGCTGCAAGGCTAAGAATGTCCATCTGATATATGACAAGAGAGAACATCCCCGACAGTCTCTGCTTCAACATAATCTTGGTAATTAATCCCATTTATATTTTGTAGAATATTTGCTTGTTGGTGGTCGAGACTTCAAGTAGTTATATTTGGGTCACTCATTATTTGACACCATAACTATACCCACTTATCATGTATGTATTTGCAACTTTAATCTGATTCTATTCTTTGAATTTTTCTCAGGTGAGTTTCAAGGTCCTTCTCTACTAGTTGTTATGGAAGGCGCCAGTTTGAGCAGGGAAGAAATATGCAATCTCCAGTTTCCTCCTCCATGGAACCTTAAAGGAACTCCTCTTAATTATGGTTTAGGATTGCTTAGCTGTCATTTCGTTTGTGATCTTCTATCAATAGTTTCTTCTGGTTACTTGTACATGTTTGATCCTCTTGGTTTGGCTCTTGCTCCACCATCAAATCACAAGCCGTCTGCTAAGATGTTCTCTTTAATAGGTACCGTGTTTAGTCAATAATTTATTTGTTTTTTTATCAAGGTAATTTTGCTGTGATTAACAAATAATTGTATGCCTATGTATGTATGTATGTATGTATCTATAAAGTGACTAAATATCAGTCTGCTACAATCTGACATGTATTAAATGAGGAAATTGTCAAAATGTTTGATATCTTGTGGAAAGAAATGGTAAATCTCAGGCTATTCAGCAATTTCTTTATGTACTCTCAACAAAAATCTTATTTTGGATCCATGAGATGTAGAGTTGCAGTAAATGAGTGGTGGACAATGACATTGTTAGAGTACATGCTAGTCTCCTATGCCTTATGTACATTGTATCTAGGGACTTTCCCTCTTGTATACATAATGCCCTGTTAGGGTTTATTGCTATAAGAGTACACAATCTTTTCCTCTCCTCTGTCATGTATATCATGAATCAACTTTAATCCAGCATCGTCTGACAAACGGATCCACCACTTCTATAAGACACCAGCAATGAAAGCCTGCAACACAAAAATATTATCTACCCACAGTGTATCTTCTAGGAATGACACTCCACCTTAATCTAAAACTAGGCCCACGGTGGGGGTGGGTTCCATGTTTTATTTTATGAATTAAACCCCACGCCCACTCCCTTGTCAGTGGTGTTCTAACTTCCAACAACAAGATCCTGCCTGCTTGTCCAAGGAGCACACCTCCCCACTTTGTTCACAAGGTGCAGCATCTTGAGGAGTGTATTGCCAATGTTGATATACAACCTACATCTTTTAGGACATCAGACACTTTTAGTTCCATCACATTGCCTTCTATCCACTGCAGTTTTGAAGATTTCCGTTGCTCATTTCTGTGGAATCCTTTGTTTATCCATTGAGGTGTCTGTCTACCTTCATAGTGTTGTTCCTGCAGCAAATACTATCTGGGTTCATTTAAGCAATATCTACAAGCTATCTAGCAGTGTTTGGACATTTCCTGTGGTGCACAATTTATCTGACATTATTCACAATGATGAGACAGGTCATACCTTTTAATTGCCTAAACACATGCTCTCCGTTTAATAACGTTTCGCATTGCTACTCCAATGCAAAGTGTCCATGGACCATAGTGGTAGGCATTTTTATATAATTTTCACACAACTTCATCCTATCTTTGCCGTTAACTGTTATGTCATGGGGGTGTTATAACTCTTGATGTGGTTTTCTCCACTGTTGTTATTGAGGAAATGTAAATTTGTACTATTTCTGGGACTACCTCCTTGTTCAAGTTTGTATGTTTTGTTGCCACCTGGGTTCCTGATTTGTTGACCAAGGCTACCTGCCCCTTCAATCCAAACTTACGAAGAAGTCATATAAGTGAAGTAGTAACTGCAATTCATGGGACACGTCTGAGAAGAATTTCAAAATCTACTTTGAGCTTAGCAGCAGTCATTACAATCTTCTGCTCAACATTCCCACCCTAGTGTTGCCATTTTCTGCTCAACATTCCCACCATGGTGTTGCCATTTTCTGTCACTTGTATTTTGTCCTCCTTTTGGATGTTGTCTTTAGTAGCTCAGCATCTTAGATTCTTAGTCATCTGCTCCATCAGTTAGGCGTTTTGGGGAGTGGTTCCACTCTCATTAGTCATTTTTTATAGCTCATCATCGCCTCAAGCTTAGGTTTGTGATGCCGTGGGGCTAGTGTTTCTCAAGCTTGTAATCCGTCACCAGATACTGCATTTTTCTTGGTTCTTCTTCTTTGTTGTCCACCACTTGCCTTGTCTTCTTTTGGGTGAGTTGGAAATTGTAACAAACTCTTCTTTTGCTTTATTATTTCTGTGCAATTGGGAGAAAAATAATATCTTATTTATTATTAGGACTAAAGTTACATATATATAGGCTAGAATTAAATGAATACTTAATTAGATATCCAAACACCTTATAAGATTATACTAACTTTATAGACTCAATAAGACTTAATACTCCTCCTCAAATTGAAGCATATATATCAATCATGTCCAGTTTGTTACAAAGAAAATCATAAGTTCCAACAGTAAGCCCTTTAGTAACAACATCAATATACTGATCAAAAGACTTCGTATAAGGAGTAGACACAACTCCTTGTATCACCATCTTTCAAACAAAGTGATAGTCCACTTCAATGTGTTTGGTGCGCTCATAGAAAGCAGGATTATTAGTAATATAAATGGTTGCTTAGTTGTCATAGTGCATGGCCATAGGTGTAGGAGTACGAAGGTCCAAATCAGTCAGAAGTGAGCGAAGCCACATCATCTCACAAGTAGTCTGAGCCATAAATCTGTATTCAAATTCTGTATTAGAATGGGAGACAACATTTTGTTTTTTGTTGCGTCATGTAACAAGATTACCCCTAATATATGTGTAATATCCAGAAGTGGATTTCCTATTTCCTCTATCTCTAGTATAACTAGAGTCAGAATAGGCTTCAATCTGCAAGTGACCATTCTTTTGTAAATCAATCCTTTACCTGGAGTCTTCTTGATATAAGCTAGCACCCGTAAGATTCTTAGCTAGTGAACCATTCTTGGTTCCTGCATAAATTGATTGAAAACTCCCACAATGTATGCAAATTCTGGACGAGTAACAGTAAGATAGATTAACTTTCCGATCAGTCTCCTGTATCTGCCAACATCCTCTAATAAGGGAGAAGAATTATCTCAAAAGTCCAAACTCTGATCTACAGAAGTAGTCTTAGGTTTACACCTGAAAAGCCCAGTCTCCTGCAAAAGGTCTAAAGTATACTTTCTCTATGATAAAGCTATCCTGTCTTCAACAAATGCAAACTCAATATCTAAGAAATACTTAGGTCTGTCCATGTCCTTAGTGACGAAGTACTTCTGCGGATGATCCTTCGTCTTCTGAATATTAGTAGCATCACTCCCTATCATCAGAATATTGTCCACATAGACAGCTAACAAAACACAGTCACTCTCTATTTGCCTATAGAAAACAGAGTGATCCACCACACAGCGACGAAAACCATAAGTAGAAACAATATTGCTGAACTTCTTAAATCAGGTTCATGGACTCTATTTTAGCCCATAAATTGCTTTCTTGAGTAGGCACACTTGATTCTCCCCCTGAGCAACATAACCTGGAGGTTGCTCTATATGCATTTGTTCGGAAAGATCACCATACAAGAATGCATTTTTGTTATTTAGCTGGTAGAGTTTCTAGGATTTATTTATGGTCACTGACAAAATAACTTTGATGAAGTTCAGTCGAACAATAGGAGAGAGTCTCAATGTAATCAATGCCATATTCCTGTGTACATCCCCCTACAACTAATCGAGCTTTGTATCTGTCTACCATACCATTTGCCTTGTACTTGATAACAAACACCCATCTGTAATTAATAACATTGGTTCCCTTTGGTCTAGGTACTAGTATCTATGTCCCGTGAGACCTCAGAGCCTGCATTTCTTCATCCATAGTTGTTTTTCACTGGGGTACTAGACTTGCTTCCTGGTAATTCTTAGGAATTGATTTAGAAGAAATAGACAAGGCAAATGTACGAAAGAAAGGATGAACGCGTTCATAACTTACAAAGTGAGATATAGGATGTGCAATAGATGAAACACGTGTATCTTTTCTAAGGGTAATAGGCAAATGAAAGTCTGTGGGGGGACGTGGTTGTCGTCGATATACCTGCAAAGTACCAGATACCTCTGTCCCTGTAGCACGAGCATCAGTGACATTCATCTTCCCAGGCTCAACCACAGATGGTAAATGAACACTATCAGGAATTGAGGAGGTATTGTGAAAGATGCTTTGATTCTCGAAAAAGGTGACATCAGTAGATACCATGTATTACCTGGTAGCCCAACGATGGCCATGCTGACTACGAGAGTAATCAACAAACATACAACGAACAAATCTGAGTCAAATTCTGAACAAAAGCAACACAGCCAAACACTTTAGGAGTAAGAGGAAAGGGATCAACATTAATATAAAGTCTCTGCAATAGAACATTCCCGCCAAGTAGTGCAAATGGCATGTGGTTGATGAGATATACTGC
Organism: Posidonia australis; assembly: GCA_024699735.1. NCBI lineage: Eukaryota > Viridiplantae > Streptophyta > Magnoliopsida > Alismatales > Posidoniaceae > Posidonia > Posidonia australis. The sequence goes on from JAMKQA010002537.1 coordinate 21,640, forward strand.
AGTCAGGACAGCATCAGACGAAAGATACTTGGGAACATGTATCTCAAATATTAGTGATCGGGCAACATTAAGTATATATCTATGTTTACACTCTGCAACTCTATTTTGTTAGGATGCATGTGGACAAGAAGTTTGCTGTAATACATCTAAAAATTTACAATATTGTCAAAGATTTGTTTGAGTGAATTTTAAAGCATTGTCAATGCGGAAAATTTTTCGATAGACAGAAAATTCATTCTTAATTTCCATGAATTTTTTTTTAATAATGTCAAGTACATTGACTTTATCCTTCAAAAGATACACTTAAGAAACACGGGAAAAATCATCGACAAAGACAATGTAATATCTATGGCCAGACACAAAGAAGTTCTGACAAGACCCCAAACATCACAATGTACTAAATCAAAAGGACTCTTACTCCTAACTAGACGTAGACTTCGAAAGGTAGCACGATGGTGCTTACGTAACTCATAAGACTCACACTGTAAAGAAGACATATAACCAAGGAAGAGTTTGCTGTAATTTCTGATGAGAAGTGTGGCGCAGTGAACGATGCCATGTAATAGATGATTCATCTGTGGAAGTTAAAGATGCAAAGAGTCAAGGTATCTTATCTTTGATAAGCAGGTAAACTCCTTGGCCTTTGTCACGTCTCAAACCAATCCTTTTCCCTGTCTACAGGTCCTGAAAGATATAGTGAAAAGGAAAGAATGTCACACAGCAATTTAAATGTTTGGTAATGGAGCTAATGGACAAAAGATTTACAAGAAATTCAAGCACATAAAGAACTTTTTCTAAGGTTAACTGAGGCATAGCACGAACGATGCCTTGCCCAGTTACACAGATTCGGTCATCAGTTATAGAGACAGTTCTAATATAAGGTAACTGAGATATGCGAGAGTAAATGTCATGATTATCTGTAATGTGAGAGGATGTTCTTGAATCAATGATCCAAGAACTGTCTTTAGAGCCTACTAAATCAGATATACCTGAGGTGGAAGCAGTAGTATGAAATGCAACAACAAGTGTAGACTGAGCCTTTCTATACTGAAGAAACTGAGCATACTCCTCCTGAAACAGAGTCACTGGCTGAGTACTGGTGGTAGGAGTATCTGCAGGCATACGCATCACCTCTGTGGAAGCCTGTGCCCACTCTGTTTTATCAAACTTTTCCCAACATTTATCAGACCTGTGGTTGGTACGACCACAGTGCTCACATGAAATCCGGTCTTTAGTATCACCTCATCCTTGGTCTCTTTGCTAGAGTTGCGGCTGCGACTACGACCACACGCAGTTATAGCAGATTGATCAGCAATAGGAGTGGGCACACCTATAGAAACACGTAGAACCCTGGCAAATGTGCTCTTCAGCCTCAGAGTAGAGTCGACTCCAAGAATCTAGCCTCGTATCTGTGAGGAGATCTCCAGGGTTAGTCCAGAAAGGTAAGCAACAACAACATGTTCCTCTCTGTATCAGCGCATAGTAGAAATATAAGGAGTAAGTGGTTGATACAGGTCAAGTTCATCTAGAAGAGCACGGAGCGCACCAAAGTGATACTATACTGAACTGTCTTCCATCTTTAAGGTAAAGATTTTCTCATAGATTTCAAAAATCCGGGAAATATTCTTCTCATAGTCATACATTTATTTAAAAGTGTCCTAGATTTTCATGGTTGAGCGAGGAATTATAACACTACGAGCAATTGTTGGTTTCATGCTGTTCACCAACCAAAAGACAATCACCAAATTATCTGCAAACCAGTCTTCATACGTGCTATCTTTGTTATCCGATGGTGGTTGGGTCAGATGTTTGAGTTTGCGATGGACAACTAAGAATGTCTCAAAACTCTGTGTTTAGAGTAGATAGTTCTTTCCATTGAGTTTTCCTGATGTGCCACTTAAGTTGCTGACTAGAGATTCTCGAGAGGCTATGTTAAATGGTAGAAATCAGAAAGAGTACTAATATGATGCAAAAAACCAATAACGAGGTCCTCCAATAAACAATAATCAAGTGGAAGATACAAACCACCCTCAGTAGTAGTAAAATATGAGAAATACGCTAAATATACGAAACGTACAGCAGTAGTAGGGCCATTGAATCCTCACTGGTAGTAGTAGAATTGATCTTTTACACTCCACTTACATACGGAAGGGCATAGGAGGCGACGATGAAGGCCGTTGAGAAGAGAGGAAGGGCCAAGCCCACTTTATGTTGGCTGGACAGCCAGGGCTTGTTGGTGGCAACTAGAGGCAGGAAGGGGGGTTACTGGTGGACTCGGGCTCACCGGAGGGCCAGCAGTGGTGGGGGGGGACAGTCGGAGATCTGGCGGAGGGCTGCCTGTAGCAGTGGCACGTGCAGGAGAGCAGGCAACTACCGACGGCACGCGCAGATGACTGGTTGGGTGTTGACAGCATGCGTAGGAGGTGTCAGGGGTGTCGGAGATGCCATCGGTGGCCGGAGGAGGTCTGGCAGGGGCTACCAACGCTGGAGAAGGTGATCGGAAGTAGGAAATTCTAGGATATCTAACCTAAGCTCTGGATACCATGTGCAATTGGGAGAAAAATAATATCTTATCTATTATTAGGGCTAAAGGTACGTATATATAGGCTAGAGTTAAGTAGATACTTAATTGGATATACAAGTACCTTATAAGACTATACTAACTCTATAGACTTAATAAGACTTAATAATTTCCTTTTTGAGGTAAATTTTTTCTTCTGGTAAAAGAAATTGAAAAGCTAATGAAGAAGAGCCAAGAAATGATATGACGGGCTTACAGTTTGAAAGCATCATTATGGCTCTGTGAAAAATTTGTAGCTTGTATGTTACCAGATTCTATATATAGGCATTCTCCATATGAATAACATGCGTGGATGTTGCATGACGTGCATTTGTATTGGAAACTTCTGTTTCACAGGTACCAATTTAACAAAGAGGTTTCAAGATCAGTTTCACCCAATGCTTGTTAGTGATGATATGTCATTGCTGTCATCTGAATCCACAATTATTCGGATACCTTTATCATCAAAATATGTAAATGAAGGTGAATCTGGTTGTAAGAGAATAAAACAAATATTCGACCGATTTATTGCTCATGCTTCGTCAGCACTATTGTTCTTAAAATCAGTTCTACAGGTAATACTACTATCTGTCTAGGCTTTCTTATTATTCATTTTATCACACAGTAATATGTGGCTAGATCATGAAGAAATATTTTCAGCTAGATCATTTGTCACAGTTTAAGTTTTGACTCCATAACATGCAATATCTTTATCCAAATTGATGGTGCAACATGCCTTCTTCAGTTTCTTTGTGAATCCGTCACTTAAATTTGTATTTGACATACTCAATAACTGAAATCTTGGCTGAGTACCATGTGTAGACATTTGACAATCGATGGTTTCATAGTAGAAATAGCATGGCCATTAGTGTATATGAGTTTTACTTGTGGATGTCACTACCATGCATTCAGTTGGGTTCTAATTATCTCATTGCATGTTTCTACATGATTCATAAGATGAGTTGTTATTCTTTGTAATATTTCTTCTGGTATTGCAAATTCATTCTCAAAGTTTTACTTTCTTTTCAAATTAATTTACCATCAAAGTGAATTTAAAAAAAAAACTATCAAAGTAACAGGCTGCCCTAGAATACCTAAAAGGACAGTTTTATGTGTACTCCTACGTACTTTTGGAAAACATAATTTTCAGCTGTATGCTCTTCTTTCTATGTTTATTCAACAACATATTCACTCCTCGTGTATAGTCGTACATGATCTATAGATCCCTTATAACATTACATTGTATATCATTAATATGATGGTTTCTTTTCTATTCTACTGCTTCTTTAATTTTATATGAACGGTAATGGAATTTCAAGACTTCCACTTCAAGAAGGAAGTCCAAATTTTGACACGGGCTCAAACTTTGTATCCATCATCATGAATAATTGGTCATAGGAAATAGCAATTTGTTAACTGTCTGGTTGGTGGGTGGAACATATTTCTTGGACATGTATCATTCTTCTTTTATTAATCTTTCAATCTTAACTTTGATGTACCAAGTCAAGAATTAGGAACGGAAGATGCTAAGAACCTTATTTTAGACAGGAGAATAGGTTGAAGTAACTCTACGAAGAATTGGTTGAAGTAATGCTATCATGGTGTAATTACTTTGCAAAATTGAATGGGGACAGTGGTCTCTACATTCTCTTAGGTGAAACCTAGAACATGTTTTGGATGCTTCAGTAAGTACTAAACTTTTTTATCTGACTTCAAAATCATTTACATCTACAAGTTCCCCACATGATACAGGAATGAAATTCTTTTTGGAATGATCTTCCTTCCTCTTTGGCAATGATCTCAATCATGAAATATCCTATCATATGTAACCCTCATATGTTTTCCCATTTTCCAGATTGTTGGTCATTTATTTGACTACTAAATAAATATAATAATTAAGAATTCTATGAAGAATGTTCAGTCGCTGGAATGTCTTCTAGATGATCTACATATTGTGGTGATTTTCTTGTGCAAGTCACTTGGACTTCTATGAGATAATATACTTATAGTCATCAGGTGACTGATATAGTATATAAACTAACTACGAACTGGAGTACTGGTCTGACTCATGGTTTTAAATGTTGATTTCATGTCGGACTTCGATAAGTTGAAAAGCAGACATGTGTCGGGAAAATATCGGTATGTCGGAATTGTGTCGGTGGAAACACGATAAAAAAAAATTACATTTGTTCAAAAACTTCCATTTCGATATCGTGTCGGAGTCGTATCGGTAAATTGAAAATAAGACACGTGTCGGTGAAATTTCGATGACATGCGTAGACATTTGGTACCATGGTCTGACTTGACTTTTTGGTTTGATCCTATATTTTCCTTTTTTCTTTGGATTACTTATTTGATCCTTGTGTTGTTACGTTTGGCTCTTATCACTTTGATGAGCAGTTTTGTTTCCTTTCTTGCTCTTTTTAGCTCCCTTGATCTTAGTAAAATCGTTTTTTCCAAATAAAATCATCTGTCCAACTGTTCAAAAAAAATATATATGATGATTTAAAATGCGGAGTAGCTTCATTTATCATGATGCTCGTTGTGCATACATTTAACACAGGCTATAAACCATGGATTTTGTAATGATAAATCTTTGTGTATCTTTTATGTTTAGACATGTCTACTGTTTTGATGTAAATTTTGTATCAAGTTGCATTTGATGTTTTCAAAGGTGATTTGACTTGTAAACATGTGTGGCAATGATTGAATATTCTTTCTTATATGGATTGATAGGAATTGTTGGATTTTATCAGGGATTTATTGATCACTGAGTGACACTAAAGACTGGATCATTTCCTCTACATTGGAATGGATTCCGGCTTGAGGGAGTTGGAAGAGTCTCAACATATTTGTTGATGATTTCTGTTTATGTTTTTTCTCTCTGTCTTATCTTGTTGATAAGCATTTTCCCTTGTGCTGCTCTCTCTGTCCTTTGTTTTTTATAAAATCATCATTTTACGACTCAAAAGGTTCTTTCTTATATGGATAATCACACTTTTTTTTTGAATTTCAATATGATAGTTAATCATGCTGCATGCAATAGCAAACATTTTGGTTCTTAAACTTTGCATTGAATTTTCAAATACCGCACAGGTTTCAGTTTCCACATGGGAGAAAGACAGTTCAGAACCCCACCTAGAATTTTCTGTTTCTATTGATCCATCATCTGCTGTAATTAGAAATCCATTTGCTGGAAAGAAATGGAGGAAATTCCATATATCAAGATTATTTAGCAGCTCAAGTGCTGCTATAAAGTTGCACGTGATAGACCTGCATGTATTTCAGGAAGGGGTTCATGCTGCTGACAAGTGGCTAACTGCTCTGAGTTTGGGGTCTGGACAGACAAGAAACATGGCCCTCGACAGGTATGATTAGCCATGCGTAGGTACATTATTATAAAATTTCATGTTGTACTTTTGATGCTGCACCAATCAAAAGAAGAAAAAAAATCTTTAGATGCCACAATTTTCTGTCAAATATCTTGGATGCAAGACGTGTTTTCATAAAAAAATGTTATTTGCAATTTTTAGGCTTGCGCTTGGACAGCACACTTAGGTATCGTTTGGCTATGATTATGAGAATATAGATTCTTCTAGACTTGAATCTTAGCCAAAATCATTGCCAAACGATGGTTGATGTGACACATTATACACGTAAGTTAAGACATAATTGATTTTGGATTGATTATAGAAAAATCAATCTTTTGCTTATCATTTTACACCAAAATCAAAGCCATAATCCTGCATCCACACTAGATCATTTTTCTTTATATTAAACACCCATAATCTTGCAACTATTTCATCTTGACTTATGTGCAAATAATCAAGATTCTGCACCAAAAATCACATGGAAAATCATAGCAAAACGGAGCCTTAGTCTTTTGAAACTTTATGAAGGCTATCTATCTATGATCTAAACATTGGACCTCTTCAGATTTACACTCATCAAACTGGTCTCTTTAATATATAACTTGGGGGTTGTGAATTCCAGAATACCATCTCAGGTACTAAGCTTTCTTCATTTGTTTTCAGGCAGTACCTTTCTTACAACCTAACACCTGTAGCTGGAGTTGCAGTTCATTTGTCTCGAGATGGGCAGCCCATTTACGGAAATACATCAAGTTGTATATTATGTCCTCTTCCTCTCTCTGGAGATATCAGTATGCCAGTTACTGCTCTAGGATGTTTCCTTGTCTGTCATAATGGTGGACGGTACCTTTTCAGCCGCCATGATGACACAACACACTCAAATATTCAATTTGACACACAATATAAACTAATAGAAGCTTGGAACAGGGAACTTATGTCTTGTATTTGTGATTCATATGTTGAACTGGTATTGGAGTTTCAAAAAATGAGGAGGAATCCCTCAGCTTCTTCTATTGAGCTCGACTCTGCACGTGCTTTGAGCCCCATTTTGCAGGCTTATGGTGATAGAATCTATTTGTTCTGGCCAAGATCAAAGGAGAGATCTTCTAATAAATCTGATAATGATACATTAAGCTTCATGAACACAACTGTTGCAGATTGGTTGTGCTTAGTTGAACAAGTGATACAGCCATTTTATGTGCGCCTTGTTGATCTTCCTGTCTGGCAGCTTTATCATGGTGAGTTAGTAAAAGCTAATGAAGGTATGTTTTTGTGCCAATCTAGTAGTGGAAACAGAAATGATCTGCCTCCTGAAAGGGTTTGCAACTTCATCAGAGAACACTATCCTGTATTTTCAGTACCATCAGAATTGGTAAGTGAAATTCAGGCTGTCGGAGTAAAGGTGAGGGAGATAAAGCCAAAGATGGTACGAGATCTTCTAAAGTCTTCTCCTTCTATTTTACTTCATTCAATGGAAACTTACATGGATGTTTTGGATTATTCTCTATCTGATATCCCGATTCAGCTTCTATCTAATTTACCAAGAGATGCACAAGGGGAAAACATTAGTTTAGATCAGATGCCAAATACGCACTTTCAAAATCCCAATATGCTTTGGAATGGCAGACCATCTTCATCAAATTCCAACTCTAGACGATCTCGTCGTACATTTCTCCATAAAACAGACAATCCTGGAAATGATGCTTTGGAGATTGTGTCGAGTTTGGGGAAGGCCTTATATGATTTTGGCCGTGGGGTTGTTGAGGATATTGGTAGAGCAGGTGGTCCTTCAGTCCCAATGAGTGGCACAAGAGAGAACATGAGAGATTCAAATTTGGTATTGTCCATGGTTGGTGATCTTAAAGGCATGCCATTTCCAACTGCAAATATGAATCTTGCAAGGTTGGGGATAACAGAACTTTGGGTTGGAAGTGGGGAGCAACAGTTCTTGATGCATCAATTAGTGGATAAGTTTGTTCACCCACAATGCTTAGAACGTCCAATCTTGACTGAGTTTCTGTCTAGTCAATCGCTTCACAGTATTCTAAAACTAAAACCCTTCAATCCTTACCTTCTATCAACTAACCTGAGATTTCTATTCAGTGAAAATTGGGTAAATCGTTTGACAGACTTAAAAAGAACTCCTTGGTTTAATTGGAGAAACAGAAGGGAATTCTTAGATGCACCTTCTGCAGAATGGATACAGCTTTTCTGGAAAGTTTTCAAGGATTTAAACGGAGATGTGTCACTTGTTAATGACTGGCCCTTGATTCCTGCATTCTTAGGTAACCCCATTTTGTGTCGAGTGAGACACTATGATCTTGTGTTCGTGCCACCTATCAGTGAACCAATTGATCTTAATGGACCATCAACCATGAATTCTGATGGAAATGAGATGTTAGATCCTGTCAGTAATAACATTTCGGAAATCGAGTTAATGAAGCTATACCACACTTCTTTTGAAATGATCAAATCAGAAGACTCATGGTTACTTGCACTGCTGAATCGGTTTAATATACCTGTTTATGACATGTCTTTTATGAATCATGGTGCTCCTCGCGATTGCTTTCCTGTTCCTGGACAGAGATTGGGGCATGTAATTGCTGGCAAGTTGCTTGCTGCCAAACATGCTAATTTATTTTGTAAACCAGAACCTTTCCCAGCTGAAGAACGTGATAGATTGTTTACCCTTCTTGCAACAGATTTTAATTCTTCTAGTGGATCTGTGTACACAAGAGAAGAGCTTGACATGCTTACTGAACTTCCAATCTATAAGACGACCATAGGAAGTTATACAGAGTTGCATGGCCATAACCATTGCATTGTATCTTCATCTGGATTCTTTCATCCAATCAATGAGTTGTGCCTAGTAAGCTTTGAGTTTGGAGTTCAATTTCTACATGCGCTTGGAGTACAAGAGTTGCATGATCGGGAAGTATTGATAAGATTTGCTTTGCCTGGTTTTGAAGGAAAAACATTAGGAGAACGGGAGGATATTTTAATATACTTACACACAAACTGGGGAGAGCTACAGTTGAATTCTGCTATAGTGAATACCTTGAAAGAGACAAAATTTGTACGTAGTGCAGTCGAACATTGTGAGCAACTGTTTAAACCCTGTGATCTTCTTGATCCATGTGATGAATTACTATCTTCAGTGTTTGCTGGAGAGAGAATAAAATTTCCTGGTGAGAGGTTTATCACAGATGGATGGCTTCAAATTTTAAGGAAAACAGGCCTCCGGACATTGTCAGAAGCAGATACCATAGTTGAATGTGCAAGAAAAGTAGAACTGCTTGGTAAGGAAACATCAATATATTCTGATGCCACTGACGATCTTGATCCTCAATTCTTCAGTGCCCCTGATGGAATCTCTTCAGAAGTATGGTCTTTAGCCGAGTCTGTTGTTGTGAGAATATTTGCAAATTTTTCTGTACTTTTTGACAACAAATTCTGTGATGTGCTTAGTAAGATCGCATTTATACCTGCTGAGAAAGGTTTCCCAAATATTGGGGGCAAAAAGGGTGGGAAACGGGTTCTTTGCTCATATACTGAAGCAATTTTATTGAAAGATTGGCCTCTAGCCTGGAGTTGTGCACCTATTCTGGCTAAAGGAAATGTTATTCCTCCTGAATTTTCATGGGGGGCATTCCACCTTAGAAGTCCTCCTGCATTCCCTACAGTTTTGAAGCATCTTCAGGTACCATTGTTAGATTCCTCTACTTCATATAACAAATAGTTTTTTTGGGTTAATCAAAACATGAAAGATGATTTTATGTAGATGGTTGGAAAAAGTAATGGTGAAGATACTCTTGCACATTGGCCAATGTTACCGGATATGCTGACAGTTGAAGATGCTGCTTGTGAGGTTCTTAAGTACCTGGATAGAATTTGGGGATCACTATCGTCCACAGGTGTGTACAGTTTTGCAGTTTATTGTTTGTTTCATTCAATGCTATTATTTATAAGTTACTCTATGATAGAATGGACTTTGTATCAACTTAAATTGTCAATTTTCAGTATTTGCTTTTATGTTTCCTATTGGTTAGTTAGAAAAAAAAACAAAATTAGGATGAGAGGAGAAAACCATGATATGTTCTGTGTGCTTTAGATTTTAAGACTTAAGTTGAGGATAGGAACAGCAAATCTTCCTACGTGACTAACTAGCTGGTTCTATTTTGTTGCTTTTGTGACCTATTGATTGTTTTTTCAGAGTACATATCCTAAGATAGAAATTTAAAACTTGTCCTAGAATGCTAAATTTGTATGTAAACTTAATTAAAGCAGCAATAACATTTTCAATCAATCAAAAACAGCAGTGCTACATGGAGAGGAATACTGAACAATCTCAAGGACAAACAGGGCATGATGGAATCAAATTACATGTAATATTCCATGAAAATGTGCTAGAGGACTGCATGAGTATGAATATCTGTGCTATGTGTTGCAACTTCATGGCCCATTTGACATAGCCTTTACTCTTCTAATGCAACTTTCCTTTGTTTACATAAGAAGAAATTCGTTAAATTCTTAAATAATATTTCTATGTTGAGACAGTTAATCTATGGAATTTGCTATCACCATTTGATATTAGTGGGCAAGTTCACTATGTTTACATAAGAAGAAATTCGTTAAATTCTTAAATAATCTTTCCATGTTGAGACAATCAATCTTTGGAATTCACTATCACCATTTGATATTAGTATAGTGCTTAGCATAGTATGAGAGGAAGCACCCACCTAGCTTCTATACTTATAGACACATCTATTGACAGTATTGTATGATACATTCATCCTCACTTAGCATGTGTTCTAGTATTCTACCATCTTGTCATGATTGTCTCACAAAGACTTTTATTCAAACAAATACCAGAAAAATGAAAAGATAAAATTTCAAATTTCTTATTCAGAACCTTTCAAGAAATAGAATCATATGCTTAAAGTGATAAGTAGTTCTTCTCTATTCTGATATTAAAATGATTAGTAGTTAAATAGTCAAGTAAATGTTATTTGTTGGCTTCTTGAGTGTGCAAATAAGAATGTCTCAGGAGGACTGTTATTCAAACTAATACTGGAAATTGAAAAGATAAAATTTCAAATATCTTATTGAGAAGCATTCAAGAAATAGAATTATATATTTAAAGTTGTTAGTAGTTCTTTGTTATTCTGAATTTCTGGCGGTAAAATGACTAGTAGTTAAATATTCAAGTAAATGTTCTTTGTTGGCTTCTTGAGTGCAAATACTAGGTGTAAAGATAAGCATGTAGTATGATATACCTCTAACCAGCAAGTATGTGCGCTGCCACTATTGAAAAAAGCATACGAGATGCCTGTAATTTTCTCCCTTCCTTTTTGACTAATGATGCAAGTCTAATACCACTTCAAACTGTCGTCTATTTATTTTATCTTTGTGACTTTAAAGTACTTGATAAAACCTGAAGTCTTTAATAAACACATTCTATTTGTGATTGGAGGGGTGAGTTTGTCTGTACATTTTGTTTTCTTTAAATAGTGATCAACAGTCATAGAGTCATTTTTTGAACAAACAAAGAAGTCAGCAGATCATTTTCTGAAAGGATTAAAAGCATGTGTTAGTTTCACTAGTTGTAGTTCTTTGGCAAGGTAATTTGTCTGTTGGCTTAGTTTAGCAGACAACGGAATAGCCTGCTCAAGCTTTATGGATAACCAAGATTGCCCTCTTTTTGGCGTGGTTTTGAAAGAATCGTGAGATTACTAATTTTGGTATTGTCAACAAGTATCTTCCTTTGGTTTTTACCTTTGAGCTTCATCATATGGATAACCAAGATTTCCCACATATTAATGGAAAAGCTGAAGTAATTTGTCTTCTTTCTACAGATTTGTCTGAGTTACAAAAAGTGCCATTTCTGCCAGTTGCAAATGGCACACGTCTGGCTATGGCATCATCTCTTTTTGTGCGTCTGACAATTAACCTCTCTCCATTTGCATTTGAACTTTCTGCTTGTTATCTGCCATATGTGAAGGTCCTCAAGGACATTGGGATACAGGATTTTCTTACTGTGTCTTGTGCTGAGGACCTTCTGTCTAACATCCAAAGTTCCCGCGGGTATCAGCGTTTGAATCCAAATGAGCTCCGTGCTGTAATGGAAATATTGCACTTTATTTGTGATGATTCTAGTGCAAGGCTTGATGGATTGGACTGGTTATCAGATGCAATTGTTCCCGATGATGGTTGCAGGCTTGTCTTAGCTAGATCTTGTGTGTACATTGATGCCTATGGGTCTAAGTTTCTAAGCAATATTGACAGTTCCAGGCTCAGATTTGTCCATCCGGAGCTCCCCAAGAAGATATGTACAGCCTTGGATGTCAAAAAGTTGTCTGACATTATCATTGAGGTAAGAATAAATCCTTAAATCCATTCAAATCTGTTGTGTATATTTCTTGGAATCTATCATGTTAATTAAAAATGTACTTTTTTGCAGTCTGATAGGAATTGATGATTTTTTATTGCAGGAAGTGGATGATGAATTACTGGTTGTCAATGACATCAGATCAGTTACAGTGAAGAACATAGCAGATAAGCTCCTTAGCAGATCTTTGCAAGAAGCTATATGGGTTGTTGTCAATAGCCTGGTCGACCAAATGCCCTCTTTAGAGGATTTGAGCATGGAGAAGCTGCAAAGTTCATTAGTAACCGTATCAAACAATTTGCAATTTGTTCAGAAAATTTATACTCGATTCCTTCTGTCACCCAACTATCTTGATGTTACTCGCATAACAATAAATTCTGTTATTCCTGAATGGAATGAAAGATCAAGGCACCGTGCTGTGTATTTTGTGGACAAACCAAAAACTCGTATATTAATTGCAGAGCCCCCTAGTCATATGTCCATATACGATGTCCTTGCCATTGTTGTGAGTCAAGTTTTGGGCATGCCTGTGACATTGCCTATTGGCTCGTTATTGTCATGTCCTGTTAAGTCGGAGAAAGCAATTGTCAATATACTGAGACTTGGTTCTGAAACCGGAATTCCAGGATGCAAAGAAAAGAACAACGTACTACTGGGCAAAGAATTGTTGCCTCAAGATGCACTTCAGGTGCAGTTTCATCCCCTACGACCTTTTTACAAGGGAGAAATAGTGGCATGGAGGATGGGGAAGGATGGTGAGAAATTAAAATATGGTAGAGTTCCACAAGATGTAAGACCATCTGCTGGTCAAACTCTTTACAGATTTGTTTTGGAAACAGCACCTGGAGAGACCCAACCACTTCTTTCTTCGCAAGTTTTCTCCTTCAGTTGTGTTTCAATGGCAGATGGACCTTCATCCTCCGTCCAGGCAATTCAAGTTAATGAGGAAAATAAGATTCATGAGCAAGCAAACAAAGGTGCTGGGAGCTCCAAATCTGCAGGGCAGGTGAGACTGGGTTAATGTACAATAGTTTTATTTACTTGTCTTATGAATTTAATATGAGGAAACACGTTGCTTATGTGTTTTTTGTAGCAGAATGCTGGAGGGTCCCAGTTTGGTAGGGTTACTGCTGCAGAATTGGTGCAAGCAGTCCATGACATGCTATCAGCAGCAGGTATCGACATGAATGCTGAGAAACAGACTCTCCTGGAAACAACCCTCACTCTGCAGGAACGTGTTGAAGCAGCTCAAGTTGCTCTCCTGGTTGAGCAGGTCATTCTCTTACCATCCTCAATTGAAAAGAAAAAGACAGTATAGGTGTTTGTCTATTGCATACATCTCAAAAATTCTACAATTGCCTTTTTGTAACATTGTAGGAATAAAGATCGGTAGGACTAGGATTAAGAATTACTCCTAAAAACTTGGTAGAAAACTACACCAGATATTTGACTACCAAATTCATAGTTCTATGTTTCAGACTTTCAGTGATGGCTACCAACTAACTCTTCTTTATTAATATTCAACATGTTAATCATTTAATCTCAAGAATGCACTCCACAGTGACGTCCTTGTAACATTGTCTTGCCTGATGATTACCCAATCTCTTCTTTTGCAGGAGAAGGCTGATTTGGCTGCCAAAGAAGCTGACGCAGCAAAGGCAGCATGGTCATGCCGCATTTGCCTGACTGCTGAAGTTTCCATCACTATTATTCCTTGTGGCCATGTTTTGTGTCTTAGATGCTCATCGGCCGTTTCTCGTTGCCCTTTCTGCCGTACCCAGGTCTCCAAAACAGTTAAAATCTATCGGCCATGAAATTTCTTTTCTGCTTTCTCAACTTTGCAGAACTTAGGGGTAATTATTCAGCTACGTTTTTGTAAATTTAGATTACATTCAGTTGCCCTTCAAAAGGAGTGACGGGGACTGTATTTGTTTGATGTGGTAAGCATCGCATCTTGTACAGAAAATATCTGTATAGACACGATTAACTGATATAAATATGATTTTTCAAAATTGTGTATAGCAAAAAACACTTAAAAAGTCATAATTCACTTTGGGGAAAGTTAACTTTCTCTGCCTGCTAAGTCTTGGAGTAAATATTACGAATTAGTCAGTAAAATATATCGACTGGGGATTAGCTCATTATTATATCTTTTTTGGTTCTTTGTCGATAACTCATGGACTTACTAAGGTAGTGTTTCGTATAGATTTTTCACAAAATAATTAATGCGTTAGATTTTTTAAGTTTGATATTATTTGATAAAAAAAATATCAAAGCACCTGTGAGTGAGAAAAATGTGCATGTTATCCTTCACGTTCTATCATTCTCTTTAAAAACAAAGTTACTATGGTAGTTATTATCTAACTCCTACATCTTAAAATGGAAAGATATTCTAAAAGTTAGGTATTTATTTAGAACTTGGCGGAGTGTTTTGATAGACTCATCAATTGGTAGATCCTTCTCCTTGTGGTAGGAACTCAAAGGTTGTTTTAACATTGTTAACTGCTTTACCTCTTTTCAAGTTAAAAAAAGAAATAGCATAATTTTCTAAGAAAACAGATGATGGAATGGGAAAAAATTACAAGATATTTTTCTTGATCTGTTCAAACTTGTTAAATACAAAAAAGTCTTTGTTGAAAAAATAATAGAGATCTTCAGATTAGACTTTAATAAATTATTCTCTACCCCTAAGTCATCTGACAATTATAGAAATATTTAGAGGCAGGTTGATTACCTAATTGATATATTATATGATATACAATTAAGTCCTGAAGAAGACACTTTAATGTGGAATCCACCTAGAGATCTTTTTACTGTGAAATCCTGCTACAATATTTTGAAAGATGGTGGACTCAGATTTCAGCTATGCGAGCAAATCTAGAATGGTTGGGTCTCCTTGAAAATTAAACTTTTTTCATGGTTGGTTCTGTTTAATAAGGTGTTGACCAAGGATAATCTTTGTAAATGGAGTTGGAATGGCTTTGATGTATGCGTATTTTGTAATGGTTATAAGGAAACAAATAACCACTTATTTATGTATTGCTCTTTTGTTGGTTTGATATGACATGATTTTACTCATGACTCTATATATCCTGTAATTTTCATCATATTTGACTTATTTACATTCCCATCGGCATTGAAGTTTGATTTTCCTTTAATAGGTTGCTATACCTTGATACAAAGAATTTTGTGGATAATATGGAAAGAACGGAACAATAGAATATTCAGGGGAAAGAGTAAAAACCCTAACATGATTATTAATGATGTTATTTTTTTATTATTCAATACTGGATAGAATGTTTGGGTACAGGCTTTGAAAAAGAAGATATCCTCTATTCAATTGCATCTTTCCAACAAAATAGAGACAAGGAACATATACCATCAGCTCCCCAAAATGCTAGGCCTGTGTTGGATTCTATCCATCCCTCTCTTCCGCCTGCTGATGACAATCCCTACTTTGATTAATACTTTGTTAATCATTATGGAAAACTCTGATTGATACAGAATTTTGTGTGTGTGAATGCCTACTAATGGCAAGTAATTTTTGAAAGGAACATATAATTCCGTCAGGCTTGTAGTTATGAAAATAATGTGTATTTTAATATTGAATTCTCTTCGTAGCGGTTACATAACTAAGGGTTAAATGAATATTAACTTACTGTTTACAAAAAAAACAAACAACGAGCACTGACTATAGTGTCGATGATAGGTCAAGTTGGTGATGGGCAGAGTGGTGGTGGTGGCGAAAGTTGTAAGGAAGGAGTTGGTTAAAAATACGAGGAAGGAGATAAATTTTTGTTGCGATAAAAGATCATTTTGGTTTTCTCAATAGCAAAAAAGTTAAAAAAGACGTGGTTATTTTAAAATATTAGTGATATGATATTAGAAGATAAATACTATAATAGTAGGTGTTTTCAAAAAGGTTTCAAAATGTAATTTTTTTTCCTTGATGTTTTATGTATATGTAATCAAAAAAGTTGTCGTTGGTAATAAATTGACGTTTTTTTTTGAATGTTTACGAGGCAACATACGAATGTAGGCAAAAAAAATAAAAATAAAAGGGAAAAGAAACTTCAGTCGGTGGATAAGTACAATGTAGCTAGCATATGCGCAAGTTCTGTGGCTGCCGGCTTCTCTCCATGCCAGATTGTCACATGAAGAATAGAAAATTGCAATATTCTGTTGTTCCCATGCTATGCCGTGCTAATCCTTAACTCTGCATGCCCTTTTTCCTATAAAAAAAGAAAAGAAAAACCTCTGCATGCTGTGACTTTTGAATCCATGTGATTTATTCAACACTCCTGCTGGGAGACACCATTGGATCCGTCCCCTGTACAATCTTAGTCAAAAGATTGCAGAAGTATGAATGTTTGGTCCTACGACACAAGCAGAGAGATGGTACCGATGAGGAACGACAGAAGAGCAAAATGTTATGTGCGACGCGTACTTAAAGCTCAGAATATGTACATTAAATTTTGGATTTTTTTTTTTACTTGAATATCCTTGTAAAGCAACAAAATATCCTTAGATAACATTTATTTATCGGTTTGTCCTAACAAAATCAAATATTATACTTTAATATCCTCAATGTTTACTCCCTTCACCTCATTCATGTTAAACTTCTAATCTTAAATGTTAAATTCATAGCTTATCTTTTTTTCAAATCTTAACTCGAAAATCAACCCAACTCATAACTTAAATTCCTTTCCTTTGTTGCCTTCACCTACCACCTTCTTTCGATTTAATCTTAACTATCCATTACAATGACTGTAAAATGAAGTTTATGGTGACACATAAGTAAAAATATTATAATTATTTAACATGCAGATAAAGAAGTAAATCAACGTCATGTCATAGTTAGATTAATTTTATATGGTTAGATTAATAAATAGGTGTTATCCGAAGGTATACAAGCAAATACACTACCTTAAAATAAAAGGGCATTCAAGTAAAAGAAAAAAGAAAAAAAACTTAAATTTTTTTTCTCTAATATTTTGCAACTGAGCATAAAAAATTGCAGTTCTCACCTACTTTTGGCAACTGAGCACTAAAAATTACAATTGTCATTGATCTAATGTATCTTGTCAAATTGCTTGTCTCACTCTCAAAACCTTGTGAATAAACCAAAAAACAAAAAAACCAAACTCACATGGGATAAAAACAAATGTGTGAAGTCCAAATGGTTGGATTATTTACCAACCAGTGTGCCAATCATGCCGGCTCTCCACATGCATATTTAATATCATATAAAATGTTCAGAGAGAAAGTGCCATCCCAACGATTCTCCTCGGTCGGTGGCCAGTCATGTATGTGCCAAGTACAGGTTAGTTTAACAATGACATTGGATATCAAGGAGTTTAATATGTAATTAATCATATGATTTAAAAATTTAAGTTCTAATACATTAATGATCTATGATCACATCCCAAAATGTAATAAAAAAAGAATTAAATTTGTACTTGATGATTTATGATTTTATGAAAGTAATGCATGATGATTTTTTCGGTCATCAAATTAATATGAAGACACAACACAACCGATTCTTCACGATATTTACCGTAGAAAATGATCTTTCAAGTAGAATAGTGATAATTGATAATGTCAATATTGATTTCAATGATAAATAAATCAATGGATATGTTGTGTCTTTCTTCTTCTTCTTCTTCTCAACCATCTTTTCTAGTTTCAATTAACTTAGAAACGTCGAGAATGAAAAATCAATATAATTACGGAGTTGACGCATTGAAGTTGAAGAGTTCAAGAATTGGGAATTTAGTTGTATAAAACTCAACTAAATACACCAACTTGTATTTATCAAAGTCAGTGAATGGATTAATTGGATCAAGACATGTTACACAAAAATGCAATTCTATGTTTGTTTTGGTGAAGTAATGGTTGAGCTCTTGAAATTCAAGGTCTATGATGTGAATCTTTGTATTTTGGATTTTTTTTTTTTGTCGAAATTGGGGGGACTTTAGTTCCCCATGCCGCCGTCCCTTGGCTTTGGCCCTGAACATACTGTTGTTACTTCTTCCTTGACAATACCAAGAAGTAGTTCTATAACTGAATCTAGGGCTGGAGGAATTTGTTACTAAGGCATCACAATCTTATCTCTCATTTTCTTTAGGCTACGATTACACTGGAATTCCACATTCAGGAGTATCTCTCAAGTCACACACAAAATCACACCTAGAGAATGATTGATCACACTCACATGCAAGTCTCTTTCTACCGTAACCATCAATCAATTATTTTAGTTTTTTGTTCCTCCTTTTTATTTTGCAGTCCTTGTCAAAGTCCACCGGCCCATTTTAATCCAACAAGTGTCTAACAAACCCAATATCATGCAGCATACCAACGCAACCGCCGTCTCCGTAAAAAAACCCACTGGAAATTAAAAGGAAATAGAACCGATGGCAGAAAGAGAGAAAAATGAACCGATCTGATTCCGACACGTGGCTTTGGCAGCATAAAGCGCGTCAAACTTAAATGAAAGAGGAAAAGGGAAAACAACTCCTGGTTTTGTCTTCCTCCTCCTCCTCCTCCTCTTCTTCCATCTCCAGTTTTCCGGAATCTAACGCCATTTCTCGTGCACTAGAGTTTCCTAGCGAACTCAACGGAATCCTTACGAAACCCTCGTTTCCATCGATCGCGGCCGATCTCTGCAGGAAAGTTTGGGATCCGGGGAATTTCCCGGTTTCCCTGCCGCCGCCGGGTATTGCGTGGAGGCGGTGTGTTGTTTATGAGCGATGCAGTTCGAGAGGGACAACAGGAACGGTATTTCGTCGGCCCACTTCTTACCGGAGGGGTTCGTGGATGGGGTTTTGTGCAAGGAGACGAATGGCTTCGTGGCGTGGTCGTCGTCGTCGTCGACGTTGTCGTCGGGTTCTGTTTCGCCTCCGCGGTTGTCGTCGTCTGGGGTCAGCAGCATTGAGCACCGGGTCTCCAAGATGGACACACTTGCCGGCATAGCGATCAAGTATGGTGTCGAGGTAAAAAAAAAAAAACGGAAAATTATGTAGAATTCGTCTGCCTCTTATTTCTTTTTTAAAAAAGGGATTTTTTTTTTCTTCTATTTCTTTATTGTTTTATGTAGTGGTTTGTGGGGTGTTCGGTTGTGTGATTTTTGGGAAGCAAGATGAGATTTTGGTGGATTTTAGTTGAAATTAGTGAAGTTTAGCCACCCCTCCGGTTATGCATGTTAGAGGTCCGAATAGAATATGTGATTTTGTCGGGAAGATTTTGTTTTCATCGATTATTGAGTGGTTTAGTTCTGTGGGAACTGAAGGCATATGAATATGGTTGGTTCAACAATTATTTTGACTTTGTATAGAGTACAAAAACCTGTATTTTCTTCCTGGCAATGCCAATTCTGATATTATTCGGTCTGTATTTCACGCATATAAACAGCACGTTCACTCATTTATCAAGTTTATTTTTCTCATCTTTCAGCCGATTCTATTTTTATTTGGAAAAGCTTTATAATTTTCTTTTGTAATCGCATAGCTTCTGTAAAATCTGTTTTCAATGTTCTAGGTGGCCGATATTAAACGAATGAATAGTTTAGTGACGGACCTTCAGATGTTTGCGCACGAGAAGTTGCAAATTCCTCTTCCGGGAAGGCACCCCCCGTCTCAAAATTTATCAAATGGTTCATCTGATAATGGGTATGTACGATCCTTTCATTTGTTGTACTATTACCGTCTATAGTAGAATGGTGTTGACTGATAACACATAATACTGTGGGGTGATGCATCTCTTTGTTGCATACTACGTCAGTTCATGTGACTCAATTTAGCAGAAACTCTTTCATTGTTCTCTTTGGTCTTGAACTTCACATAGAGGCTTAAAGCCTTCTAATAAATTCATCTTATGGTTTTTGCACAAAGGATGAGAAACATGGAGAGCGAAAATCAGTCAGAAAAATTAATAGTATAAAAGAAAGTTGTTTTTCTATTGCTGTTTCAATAAACATGTGAGAGTTGGAGATAAAGAAAGTAAATACTGTCAAATTACTAGTTGCATTGTACCCTTTGTAAAGGACTGAAGTTTCTTTTATTTTATTTAACTTGAGGTAATTTCGGTACCATGATTTTTTTCTCCAAATCTCACCACTTTTGTAGAGAAATCTTGAGTTTTGAAATTTATTTTATCTTCAGCCTTATCTAAAACTTTGTTTTATTTCCTATTTTAATTTCTCATCCAAACGTGTTATTAGAAAGCATAAGTAATTGTTGATCATATTCTTTTATGTCTTTGTCAGAGGTTAGAAATTATTACCTTATTTTTATAGCAATCAAATTCCCCTTTTTTCTTTTTCTTTTTTGCAGCATTCGTCTAATTTGGCTGTTAAATTTACTAGATGAGTACTCCAACATCTCCAGGTTGACTGTATTAAATTGATTCTGGATTCTTGGTGGACATTTACGGGTCCTTTGAAACATAAATGGTAGATAATCTCATAAAGTCCATAGGATACTTGAATCCTGATAGAAACAGTTCTTTTTCTAAAAACCCAATAAATGAGGAAATGTACACAATCTTGAATTCCTCGGCCATATCTATTTCTTAATTGTATTCTTGTGTTCTAATAGTTTTTATCATGGAATCATCTCATGTAATTATATTAGTCTTTTGTGTTATTTTGATGAGTATTTCCATGTATTATATAGTTGTGTTTTTTTTAATATAAACTATTCAAGTAATTTCTTACGATGAGGTCATTCTGTGATGGTTGATCGTATAACTTGTAGAACTCAACTCAGTTGTGTCTCCTTATTATCTTTGATTAATATGTATTTAGCTGCTTATTGTGTTAAACGCCTCAGAGTGCAGACTTCCCCTTGTGGGCATCACAGTGATGCGCTGGAATCTTTCCAATCACTCACACTGAAACCCCTGCAGCCCCCGTCACGAAGAGTATCCTCTGCTATGAGCAGTTTACAGGGGTACTATCGTCTTACACCCCATAGAAGGGAAACAGCAGGTGAAGGCACTGAGATGGCTGTTTATAGAACAGGAAAAGCACTCGATTTAGAAAATGGACCTATGCCTCCAGTCTCACCAGCTTCAGAACTGCATCCTAGTCGCCATCGAAAATCACGAAGTATGGTCAATGGGTTTCTTTCAGAAAATAGTGAGCTGGCTGAAGATGCCATAGCTGCTGATGTTGAGGGGAACGGTGAGGCTGATAGGTCTTACAGTGAGAAGTCTGTCAGGAGGCGACAGAAAGCTGACATTGATTCTTCATGTCGCACCTCAGATTTATCAGTAAGGGAGGAAAATGGGGGAGCTTTTGCAGGAAGAGTTGGAAAAACTCCAAACAAGCCAAAATCTGGAGGTAAAGCAGATTTGGATTCTGCTCGTTCAAGTAACCTCCCAATTGGAGATATGTTCATGGCTAATGGGTTTTTTTCGGTAAGGAGATCATCAAGCACATCAAATTTGCATGACTCGGATGGCTCTTCTTTATGGCCAACAACAAAGTGGTCCTTGAAAACTGATGCTATGACCAGACCATTATTTGATGGTCTGCCGAAGCCTATGACTACCCGAAGGAAAGCAGCTCTTGATTAATCCATGTACAGCCATGGTATCTATCTCTTCTTTGTGTTATTTGACGTAGATTCTTGCAGTTGGCAGGGTGAGATTCTTGTGTGAAACCTTCAATTAATAAGGGAGTATATATAGTATATGGTTATCAAAGGAGAACTAGTTAGAAGATAAAACGTGAATGATATACACGTCTATAGCTGCCTCCAGTGATTAGTTAGCTTAGAGCTCAAATCCAAGAGGCATTTACTTTTACAGGGAAAGTTAAGCGTGAAGTTGCTACATGCTTTCCAGGTATCATACTGGTGGTTATTTGTTTCCATCTTGCATTGTTTGTAATTTTGTAAAGGGTACGTGAAGAATTACTTGTAAGAAAGGATGCTGATGAGTCTCTACTCTTTGTTATAGATCGTAGATAGAGGAAAGAAACATTTATTTTATGTATCATTCTATTTAAATATATTTTTAAACACATATTGCACGGTTGCCATCACTTTGTTCTTAATGCATTCTCAATGTGGTCATCCTCTATTATTTTGTGGTAGAGACAACCTCTTTACTGTGAATAGTAAGAGAAGAGAATAGAAGTGTAGTGATGCCACCATTGGCACATTTAAATTTTAAAGTAACCATGACATGTCAATCTACCACAGAAAGATCTACCACTTGCTTTATTGTTAGAACAAACCTGTGTAATGCAAACTGCAGCATGAGGACAAAATTAGAGTTGATGATAGAAAGTGCAGAACTAGAATTTACTGCGATGCCAAAAGAGACATCTCCTCGCAAGTTTTTGGCTATTGAATGTTGCTTAGAATCGCTCTGTGAACAGTAGTCGAAGTTATACACTTCCACGTGCCATCCAGCAAAGTTGTGAGAGGAATTTGTCACAAATGTTGATTTGGTATAACCATGTGAGCTGTTTCTGCTTTCTTGTAGGCCTGTGAGTCATGACCTGTCGTGTACTCTTTGTATAAAAAAACCAGACACGAGCATGTCGACAAGACCATGACCCGATAAAGGGAAATTGAAGGAACTTAAGAATGAACATCATCTTCTTCTACAAGAACAGTAAGTTTATTGGAAACAAAAATCCAGAATACAATGACTTAAAGAAAGAGATATCAATACAAAATTCTTCCATAAAATGGTAAAATATAGAAGAAGAGTGAATGCTGTCTTATCTCTAATTATTAATGACATTCAGGAATACTCTCCCTCCTTAATTTGTAAAGAAATAGAAAATCACTTTACCAGACAATTCAATAAGGAAAAGAGAATAATACCCTGTTTTGACTGGGACATTCTAATGCCAATCAAAATTACTAATCCAAATATTTTAGAAATCTCCTTTTCCATGGAAGAAATTCAACTGAGTCTTACATCATTGTCTGGGGAAAAAGCCCCTGGACCTGATAGCTTCCCATTGTGCTTCTTTCAACACTTCTGGGACATCATGAAAGATGACATAGTAGAAATCTTTAATGACTTTCATTCTTCCAATGATTTAGAATACTTGGTTCACATTAATCAGACTTTTATTTCCCTTATCCCTAAAAAAGAAGGTGCCAAGGAGATAAAAGATTTTAGGCCTATTAATCTGGTAAATAGTCTTTATAAAATTATATCAAAGACTTTAGCTACAAGGCTCACTCCTATTATCAACAACATTATTGATAATTCTTAATGTGTCTTGCTTGCTGGGAGGTACATTGGTGATTGTTTCCTCGTTGCTCAGGAAACCTTGCATTACATGAAAATAAATGCTATACCGGGCCTCATTCTGAAACTAGACTTTGAAAAGGCTCTTGACAATGTCAATTGGAACTTTCTAATAGAAGCACTTAAAGGCTTAGGTTGTGGAAACAAATGGAATACTTGGATTAAAATGTGTATTACATATGCTAAGTTCTCTGTCTTAGTGAATGACTCCCCTAAGGGGTACTTCCAAGTTTCTAACGGACTAAGACAAGGTGACCCACTCTCTCCATTTCTCTTTATTATAGTCACATATGTGTTGAACAAGATGCTATCATTAGCAATTGATAATAATCTAATATCAAGAATCCAATTACCCAATGGTGGTCCCAATATTTTGAATATTCAATATGCAGATGATACCATACTTTTTTTGTTTGCAAAAGAGGATAATCTAACAAACATCAAGAGAATACTCTGTTGTTTTCAAACTTGTTCAGGTTTGAAAATCAATTTTCATAAATCATCAATTACTGGTATAGGAGTTTCTAAGGACTTTGTGAATAGAGTCTCTCAAATCTTGGGATGTAGCATTGAGAATCTCCCTATTAAATACCTGGGTTTACCTTTACATTACAGAAAACCTACTTACCAAGACTGGTCCCCGATAATAGACAAAATTACAAAAAAACTATCACAATGGAAGGCTAAATATCTGTCTTTAGGAGGACGCCTTACATTGGTTAATGCTGTATTATCCGCCATTCCTACCTATTTCCTTTCTGTCCTACACATGTCTGCAAATGTAGAGAAGACTATTGATAAAATTAGAAGAAGATTCCTTTGGAACTCTTTATCATCTACTTCTGTTCGCCATTTAGTTAAATGGTCAACACTATGTAGATCAAAAGAGCAAAAGGGTTGGAGTATCATCAACTTAAAAAATTTTAGTTTGGCGTTGAAATGTAAATTACTTTGGCAACTCCTATCTAACTCATTCTCAATGAAATGGAAAGATGTAGTTAGAGCCAAATATTTTGTTAGGAATGGACCTGGTGCCATACTAAATAATTCAAATGGCAGATCCTCGCCTCTATGGTTAGAGCTAAAAAATTGTTTTGACATTATAAATGGATTTACTGAATTTCAGGTCAATAATGGCAGAAATATTATCTTCTGGGAAAATCGATGGTGGAAGGGTGAAAAATTAAAAGATTGCCTTCCTGATATATACCATATGTCAAAATTCAAGCAAGCTACTGTCACTAAAATATTACAGATATTATCAGTAGACCCTGATAGACTATTCTTAAATCCCTTAACTCCTGATGTTGTTGGATATTTACATGCTCAAATAGATATCTTATTAGAAATATTCAATACCACAAGAATATCTGTAGAGGAAGACTTACTATTATGGAAACCCACCAACAAAGAATTCACTGTTAAATCCTGTTATGATATGTTAAATGATGGTGGACATAGATTTAAATATATGTATGAAATCTGGGATTGTTGGGTGCCTCTTAAAATTAAACTCTTTGCATGGTTAGTTCTTTCTAATAAAATTCTGACTAAGGATAATTTACTGAAAAGAGACTGGATTGGCACAGAATGTTGCTCTTTTTGCAATAATAGTAGTGAATTTGTCATACATCTCTTTCTGTTTTGCCCATTTACACAAAAAAATTGGAAGGCATTTACTAATGGATGCACTTATCCTGCTATATTTTCAATTGTGGATTTATTTGTATTCCCTCCTGTGCTGCATTTTGAAACATCTTTAAAAGGATTTCTCACTTTTATTCAAATTTTTATATGGTCCATTTGAAAGGAAAGAAACAATAGAACATTCAGGGGCACTCTCAAAAATCCCAGTATGATATTAAATGATATCATTTCCATGTTTCACTGTTTGCTAGAATCTCTAGGTACAGGTTTTGAAAGAAACGATATTCTACAATCTTTATCCTCATTCCAGTAGAAGAGGGAGTTGGAGCAAACACCAATGGCTCCTGATATCCCACAAGGATCGGACTACAATGCCTCTACACCCGTCTTTATGGAGGACAACCTTCCAATTTGATTAACTGTTTGTTAATCGTGTTATTCAGAAGTGAACTTTGAGTTTTATTTTGATCTATCTCTGTGGCATCCAGCTGGAAATTTTGGTTGTGTAATATGGACTTTGATAATCTGTGTAATACTGTTCTTTTATCTAAATAATATACTACTACCGTTAACAAAAAAAAAAAAAAACAAGACCATGACATGATTAACATATGACAATATTAGTATGTACCTAACATGTACCATATAAGGGTGGTAACGGGTAAGATATGGGTTGGGTCTAACTATACTCAGACTCAGGTCTATCTTATTTCATTGGTCTAGGTTGAGGTCTGGGTTTTAAAATTAGGATCTAGACCTATGACGATAATAGGTCTAGATCCAGATCTTGGGTCTAATGGGTCTTCCAATTTATTTTCATATTTTTGAGAAAGTAGATTTTTAATTAAACTTAAAACATTGTAAATAAATATGCTAAACAATTCTCTTTTAATACACATATATCATGAATAAAATGCAAACATAAATAAATATATAACGTGAAAAATATCATGAACCATTGACAGTTGAATAATACATAAATAAATATATCTAACTTCAACAAACCAACTTTGTCAATGTCCATACAACAATTCTTTGTCAATGTGCATACATCACATAAATTTTAGACTTCAGAGAGAATGAGATTTAAGAGTAGAATAATATACATTATATATAAAATGAAATATTATACATTAGTCTTTATATTTAACTTATATTATATTATATATAAATCGAGTCCACGAGTCTGAGTATTTTTAGACTTAGATCCGACTCAGTAAATAAGCGGATCTAGGTTCATAGGTTCATGGGTCTCATTTTCAGAACCTAGATCCATACTTTATGGGTTCAGATCCACGGATCTTGAGTCCGAACCCAATCCATTACCAGTTCTAGTACTATATATATTTATTATTGGTTATTTGTGTACAATTCATGTATATATAGTTAATCATGTACTTACATGTACTTAACGTGCATTAATCATATGCTTATTATTTTTCAATACTAGACAGAAAACCAGTCGTTTTAATTATTGTGTCTAATAGATTGACTTGATAAATTTATATCATATTGTGTTTATGTTGTGCTAGGGTGTCATGTCAGAAATTACGAGGTTTGCTTTCCAACAAGTTGTAAAAACTAAAGAGATTAAAAAAAAAAAAAGGAGGTTTGGAATTGGAGGAGTGCAATTTACATCCATGGTCCAATGATCGATTTTTCAAAGGTCTAGAGCAGGTTTCAAAATTATTCACATGGTTTCCGAAGAAAAAGAGCTGCAGCAGTAAGTCCACATGTGCGTAAAAAAAAAGAGAGGAGGAAAAATGTCCACATGTGCAACTTATATCCAAAATATTGATTCTCACCGTTCTGGTTAATTCGACGTTGTTTTGAGGATTAAGTTTCTATCATGGGAAACATCACACCTGAAAATTGCTACTTAACACAACGTGCAACAAGCAGTTGTTTAACTTAAATTCAAGAATTTCTTCTTATCAAGTACCTAAGATTGTCTCTACAATTTAGAAAAACCTCATACTTAGCTTCTGTGTTGGATAATCTAAATTCCAAATTGACTAGTTGGAAAGGACAATTTCTATCTTTTGATGGTAGACTCACCTTGATAAACTTTGTACTTTCTACTATATTTACTTCTTTTTTTTCTCGATCCTCCACTTGCTTGCTAGGATTGTTGTAGAAATTAATCGACTTAGATGAAATTTTTATGGAATTCTTCTGGACCATCCAACAATGATTATCACCTAGTGAACTAGCATAGAATTTATTAGTCTAAGGCTCAAGGTAGGTGGGGAATAATTAATATCCAAAGTTTTGATATGACACTTAAGTGTAAATTGTTATGGCAACTTCTTTTAAATAGTTTTAAATTCAAATAGGTGAAATTAGCGAAGCCCTGTTACTATTCACTATATAACTCAGGTGTCCTGTTGAATGTGACTACTTTAGGGTCCCCTCTATGGTCTATATTAAAGAAGAGCTTCCCGTTTGTGAACATTTTCTCAAAATTCATTATTAATAGTAGAACTAATATCATTTTTTGGAAAAATAATTGGTGTAGATCCAAACCCCTAAAAAATAGATTTCTGGACCTATTTCAAAGTTCTAAGATGAGAAACGACTTTGTAAAAAAAATACGGTCTAAATACAATGGAGATTTTATGAGCTTATTAGATCATCCTAATAATCTAAGGATCCGTTTGGTAGAGCTTCAGCTTTTGAATTCAAGTGTAGAAACTAACTTCTGACTTTAAGCTGTTATAACCTCAGCTCTTAGAAATGTAAAGGAATTAATGTTTCAAAAGTTACATACTTCTAAGAAACTGATAGTGTTTGGTAGAACTGTTGAACTAATATAGCTTTTGGAGAGAAGTTATATGTTCAAAAGCTGTCCAAAAACTCTACCAAACAGACCTTAAGCTTTGACTATGATTTTTTACAAGCTTAATTGGACATCTTTGATGAGATAGTATGCAACCTGTAATTTAATGAGGAGGCAAATGTTATCACTTGGATTTTGGAAGCCAGTAAATCAGTCACTGTTAAAAGTTATAATGCTAAGAATGATAGAGGCCTTAGATGTCCATATCTTAATAATATGTGGAAATGTAAGATTCCTCTGAAAATCAAATTGTTTATATGGCTGACCATTCAAAATAAAATTTTATCAAAAGAAAATCTTATGAAGAAAGGTTGGATTGGGCAAATATCATGTCCATCACGTACTTGCCTTTGCGAAACTACATCACATATTTTTTTGTCTTACCTCTTAGCTTTTTTAGTCTGGTCTTTTTTCGTTTCTATTATCTCTTTGCATTTAGCAGATAACTTGACTGATATCTTCTCACTCAGATTATATGCTAAACACTAAAATGATGTTTATGTTTGGAAACTTCTTGTTCCAGTTATTTTGTGGACCTTGTGGTTAGAACGCAATAATAGGATCTTTAAAAATAAATCCAAAGCTGTTAAAGATATTGTCTTCCATGCAATTACACTAATTCAATTTTAAGGAGCTACTTACTTTTCAGGTCAAAGTAGTATTGAATTCTCTTAGGCCATGGATAATATTCAGAATGCTTAGGATCAAGAAAGAGCAAATTTTGCAGCGCAGTTAATTACTTCTTCCATTGACATTGTCGCTCCTTGTTCCTGCAATACAACTGCCATCTCAACAACTGTGGTCGTGGATTCGCCTTACGATCTTCTTCAGCTAGAGTTTGGGAATGATAATTAATAATATATTCAATTGTGTTTTCTAAGATCACATTTTAGACATTTTTCGGACATGTAATATTTTTTGGACTTATCCTTGGTCTTGTGACTTTTGGCTATTTTTTGGACTGTAAAATTAAACTTTTCCTCACTTAGTGATGGCTTTCATAGTCGAGTGATTAATATTAATGATATCTACTAATTTCAAAAAAAAAAAAAAACAAGCAGTTGTTTAACATTTCGATACTCTTTCTAGGCATATGTCAAATAGCATTTTTTTTTAAAGCAATATACAAATGGAGTCGAACTGGTGCCCTATCCTCCCATGCAAATATGAAAAAAAATTGGAACAAAGAATACAGTAAGTATAGGGCGTAGCCCTCCATTATTCTTGTTGTCTTGTTCTTGAGTGATTTTGAATGTGAGATTTGATGATTATGATTAAATCCATATTCTTACTTTCACTTAGAGTGTGCTTTGGAAGTAACTGAAAGTCATTAAATCTTGGAAGAAAGGTATCACAATTCATTGCACTGGTTTGTGGAGGTGATTACGTTTCACATGAAATGATAGCATTGCAAGCTAGTTTAAAATTTTTATTACATTTCACATGACTAGGCAATCGTTTGTAGCTACTTAGTCTAGTGGTAAAATCTCTCTGTAGTTGTACAAAAGGTCGAGAGTTCGACTCTCACGAACATCATATATATTATATTACATCACTTGATGGTGGTTTCTCATAGTCCAGTGTTTGAATGTAATATATATCAATTATCGTTTATTAAAAAAAACATGACTAGGCAATCTCTTTCTATAATATTTTGATTTAATTCAATTTTTTCAAGCCAAATTTGTAGAAGGTTTATGTAATTTTTAAATTTAACTAAAATTGTGAACCAGTGGGCAGTGGGGGTACAAGTTTTTTGAGAATTTTTTTTAAAAAAAAAATTCGTACTCCTTAATATAATCATATTTTACGTCCACGTGACCAAAAGATCTCTATCAGTAAGATTTTTATTTAATTCAGAAGTTTTTAGATCATTTTGTAGGAACTTTATGTGATTAAGTAGTTTGACTAAAATTGTAAGATAACATAATACACCTTTTTTGTGGATTTTTCTGAAATATTTCTTATTTTGTAATATGAACGTATTTTATATCCACATGCCCAGACAATCTCTAACCTACGAGATTTTGACTTAATTCAACATGTTCCAGTCAAATTAGCAGAAACTATGTGGTGTTTCGATTTGACTAAAACGGTGAGCTTCTATAGATACACACTTTTTGAGAATTTGTGTAAAATTTTCCTTGCACTGTAATATAATCGTATTTCACATTCGCAGCACTAGATGATCACTATCTATAAAGATTTGATTTAATTCAACATTTTTCGATCCAATTCCTGTAAGCTAGAAAATGAAAAGTTCGACAGGGACTTCATTGCCAAAGAATAAATCAAACCTCATAGAGTAAGCTGCGATGAAAACAGCCCGGGTGCACCAATAAAATCAGATACTTAAAATTGTATATGTTCATCTTGTTTTCCTTTTTTTATTGGCTTGATTCCTTGAAATTAGCCAAATAATTCCATTACAACAATCGAGGCTTACCAGCGAAAAAATTCAAATTGCTTGCCAGTGAATACCACATTCAGATTTTGTAACTAACGGTTTCTTTTATAGATTGGTCATTTATTCAAATGTAATCTTTACTGCTCGTTGGCAACGGAATGGTACCCATCAGGATATCTATCCCCTTCAATGCAGATAGGATCTCTTCAATCATTGGATGTGAATCGCCACCAGCAAGAAACTCATGAACGTTTCCATCAATCTCAAATGAACTCCAACCAGCACGGTTCTGTATTCCCTTCTCTTTCATTTTGGTTCTAATATCCATAGCTTCTTTCCACATGCCAGCCTTGGAATATAAACTTGATAACTGTACATAAGCTCCAGAATGGAAGGGGTCCAACTCCAGGATTCTTTCTGCAACGAATTCTCCAAGCTTTTGATTTCCATGGATATTGCAAGCGGTCAATAAAGCTCCCCAAAGTGTGACATCAGGTGTGACAGAGGAAGATTTAATAAACTCATAAGCCTGATTTAAGAACCCTGCCTGTCCTATGAGATGAACTATGCACGAGCAGTGTTCAGCCTGAGGAGTGATGCCATAAACAGAGGTCATTCTAATGAAACAATTCTTTCCTTCTTTTAGCCATCCAGCATGAGCACACCCTGACAATATTCCCAGAAAGGTTTCACTGTTTGGTCTCAATCCATCTCTCAATAGCTTAGAGAAGAGACTAAAGCAAGCTGAAGCATTCCCATGTGTTGCCATTGCCATTATCATTACATTCCATGACACCATAGTTTTCTTCACAATCCTATCGAACAAAGCACAAGAGAATTCCAAGTGTCCGCATTTTGCATACATATCCACCAGCGCAGTGCTTAGAACAACATCATTTCGGACCTCATACTCATCCAGGCTAGAGTGGATCTCTCGCCCCAAATCCAAAGCACCCAAATGAGCACAAGCTGTGATTGCACATGTAAGAGCAGCATTATTAGGCACCACATGCATCGCTTTCATCCACCGAAAAGCACTCAAAGCCTCCATGAACTCAGCATTTTGCACGTACCCATTGATCAATGCACTCCAAGATACCTCATTTTTGTTGGGTATCTGATCAAAGATTTCCCTGGCAGCTATCATGTTCCCAGATCTCGCATATCCAGACACCATACAATTCCAAGTAACCGTATCTTTATCGATCACAGAATCAAATATTTCACGTGCATTCTCGATGCTTCCGCACTTCGCATACATATCTATCAACGAATTTGTCACATGTATATCATAATGAGCGCCATCTTCAAAAGCCAACCTCTCTACTTTCCTGGCCAAAGTCAAATCCCCCATCTGGGCACATACACTGAAAGCAGCAACAATGGCCATTCCGTCCGGCCAGATACCACCCTCCCTCATAGCAAAGAACAACTCAATAGCCTCACTCGCTCTACCACTCCTAGCACAACCATTCATCATCATAGTCCACGCAACCAAATCTCTCTTTGGCATTTCATCAAACAGCCTCCGAGCAAGATCGACGGACCCACAGACCAAATAAGTATCCAGCAACGTATTCAACGCGAACACATCGGAGTGGAACCCAAGACAAAGAAGATGGACATGAACACCCATCAGCGCATTCAGCTCACGAAGACTGGAGAACGCCCTGGTGACGATGGAGAAGGTGATACCGTTGGGTTTGGCGCCGTTTTGCAGCATCTCCTTGAACCCGGCAATGGCGCCATCGGGATTCCTGGCTTCCAAGCGAGCCTTGAGGATGGCGTTCCAGGTGAAAGGGTTGGTCGACAGAATTGGGATGGGGTCAGCAGGTGGTGGCAGTGGTGGTGGTCTGTGTGTGTGGTGGAGAAGGAGAGTGTTGGTGAAGAATAGATTCTTGAGGATTAGAGATCCAGCAGAAGTGGATTTGGGATGGAGAGGGGATGATATCATAACATTGGCTATTTGGCTAAGAGATAGAGAGGAAGCTTTTGTTAGGTATGCCTTGATGGTATCATTGCATGGACTTGGAGGAATCCTTTTTGTTTATGTTTAGTTCTACCTCCTTGGGGGTTTGAAGTTTCTTCTTGTGCTTTGAATTGAGAAATACTGAGAGAAGAGAAAAACAAAACTATGGAAAACATGAGGGAAATAAGAAAAAAAAATTGACGACAAAATAGACACACTTTTCTCAGGAGGGATAGAGAGGAAAGGAATTGCTTAAGTTAAATGACGAAGTTCTGATATTCAACAGTGAAATCTAACAGAAAGGTAATTTAGCAAATTGATAGTTTTATTTGTTTCCCTTTTCTCTTCAGAATAGCAACCAGACAAGAGAAAACATGATTTCTATCATTTCTCTTATGTGATGTAAACAGCATGAGGGAAAATTGATGTTCTTTTATCTTAAGTTGTATTTTTTAATTGTCTTAGTTAGAGGTGTAAGAAGGGTTGGATGGCCTCGCCTGGCCAGCCTTTCCTAGCTGGGCTAGGGCCTAGGGGTTAGGCGAGTAAGAGTCCAGCTTGGCCTTGTCCTAGGTTCAGTTGAGTTTAGGCACATCTTGCATTCTTAACTCTTTTTTACTTTCTATATTTTCAATTATTCTCTACTCTCTCTACACATTACCATTACCAGTATTATACTTCTACTTCGATATCTACAATTTCGATTCAATTTGAAATTGATTGATGAATCGAAAGAAAAAGATGATATGACTTCTACTCTTTTTCAATGAATTTTTATTAAGTTTATAGTTGTATTTTGTTGTAACTTGTAAACTTTTATCTAAATAATTTTCTTTTGTAATTTCAATCATTAAAAAAATAATAAAATATTTTTTATTTGAATTTTAAATTTTAAATTTTATCTATAATTTTTTTAATAATTTATAAAATACACAAACAAAAGAGACCAAAGGATCAGAGTCAGACTCTCCAGACTTGATTCAACAAGGGTTGAAGGACTAAGATTGGATCAAGGTCCTTCACATGGAGGCCTGGCCCAACCTTGGCTTGCCTCTAGACCAGGCTAGCTCGACCCAGCCAAGGCAAGATTGGGCCTTGATTTTTTGAGCCAGGCCTACATGTCAAGTCTTAGTTGTATCATTATTGTTAGGATTCTTCGGCCAACTTTCTTTATGATTGACACTTTCTCAGATTTATGATGTTGTACCCTTCTCTTTTGCTTCAATGATGTTGTACCCAATCTCCAACATTCAAAAATAAATAATCATTACAAGCTTATGTAATTTCAAAACATTAAAATAAACTACAAATAAAGGTTAGAAGCCAGTGATGACGTGCTAATTTTCCAAGTCTTCCCCCGTGGAAAGGAATAGTAGTTGTTCAAATTCGAACATGCGAAAATCGCGCTGTAACACTGCAGATCGTCGATGCTAACCTTTCTCAGATATTTATTTACGAATGCACCCCATTACAATGTATTTATTCGTTGACCGCTAGCTGGGACTGACCTACCACCGATGTTAGAAAGGTAGATGAGGATTTGCTGCATGCATATTCAGGAAGATATGACGGTGCTACTAGTGCTCTTTGCGCCCTGAAGTCTTACCTTCTTCAACTTCTTCCGCACTCGCTCCTCTGTTTTCGGAAGAGATGGATCCACCTCCACCTCCACCTCCGCCTTCAGATGCTCCACTTCTCCAACCACTGCCGACAGCGCCACCAGATGGAGAGTCTGCAGGATTCCTGGGAACATGGTCAGACTAAATCCATTCTTTTTTACAATTACTGAGTGTTGCAATGGAACATGATGTTTACTGATTTCTTTTACTTGTAGCTTGTGGTGCCTATGCTGTTGTGGGCTGTTCGACTGCTGCTGTCCTCCTCTATTTGAACCAGAACCAGTTCCTTTATGATGCTAATTTGGAATAGTAGCCTCTCTGAACTTCAGGGAAAATGAATGTTCTCCTTTTTTCATATTCAGAAATAGTCTATTTTCAACAAGAGCATGTATCTTTTTAACACACAAAAAACAACGAGAGTTATGTATCTGATATGTAACTGAAATGCACTGTTCTTATTGAATTTAGAGTCAATTCCAGGAAAGTTTTACCTTTCGAAATAAAATGTGAAATGCATGCACGCGGATACTTATGAGATCCAGAGTTCTAGTCTTATTAATGGATGGGTTCAATTTCTAGAAGAAAGAAATTGCAGTGTACAATTTATACAGAGACGTGGCAGTATACAATACAAATTACAGTTTCGGTCGTATTTATCTGTATATCCAAAAGAGAGATCAACTAACTTAACAGTGTCGGCAGGGTACAATATGACAAATACTAAGACATGAAAAACACTATCAACCTAGGAAAGAGAAAGATTAACAACCACGAAAGCAAGGAATCTACTTACCCCACCCAAACGCAAAATCCTTAAAGAATGTACTAGATAACTAGATGCAATGCATCATTGTATTGCCAAACATTATCCATTCCAAAAGACCCGCAGCAAGTTTTCGCTGGCCTTATGAACATCAATTGGTGACTAAAATTTCAACTTTCAATCTAAAAACCTGTGAACTCAACAGGCAAATTCGAAAGGCTACAATCACTTTTCTCAGAAAAAAAAAACCAGAGTCATTTATATACTACGAAATTCCAACTTCGCTCCAAGAACGATAATTATTTTGAGAGAGCCACTATGGTGCATGTTTTACTAAACAAACCAGCTAAGAACAAATGGCCTTCTGTAGTATAATTTATAATTATTATAAGAAAAAAGGAGGTTGTGTTCTCCCCTGATAGATCCCATGTCCAATGTCCTGATTACGGGTTTTTTTTCTCCTGAATCTCCTTGTTCCTTATATCTCTTGCGTTATAGGCTCACATGGATCATCCATGTTCAGCACCCTACCTTTTTGCTTGCAGAGCTACATTGCGCACTGGTAATGGGGTACCAGAATCCCAGTTGTTGCCCCAGGTCAAAAACGGAAGTCCAAGTCATGCCACCAAACGAACATGCGAACGTGCACATGTGAGCATATTTTGGCTCTTTGTAATGGTGACTGAACTCCAGGTTTATTGGATAGGCATGTCAACTATGGTCTCTAATTCCTGCTCCAGTGGAATGGTTGTCAAGACACGACCATCCATATCTAAGATTATGCAAGTTATATGGTCCAGGGTGCAACTCAACAAACAGTATCCATCACTTCACTTTCATTGCCAATGTACAATGTTCACATTATTATTTCATGTCCAGTTTTGGCTCTACATTGATATTTGATAGAGAATAACATAATAACACAAGTCTAAAAGGAGCCAAAATACTATAAAACCCCCCACAAAATTGTCTATAAAAAGGAAATTACTTATTGCCTAATTTGTCCTCATTGGGCCGTGGAACCTTCTTATACTCATAATTGTAAATATCAATCTTTTTCTGCAACATCTGGAAGAACAAACAGAAAATATTAGAAAAGAATCACGAGAATAAGACACCATGTCTGTATCATATATAGGAATACAACAGAAGCCTAAATAAGTTAGGAGCACAATTCATACAATATACCTTAAGCTCTTCCTCCAAAGAAAATTGTTTCTTTGGCTTATAGCCATCCATGGGGCCCGTTCTTCCCAACATTCTTTTATTTTCAAGGCTCTCCCATTCAAGATCATCTTTCTCCTTTCTCACATCCTTTCTGACAATTTACAAACAACAGCTGACTTTAAGGCATTTCACCAGTATCAGAAGTTTATAACTGAATCACAATTCATGAACATACATTCTAATGCAAAGGGAAACAGAAATTAACAGAAATAGAAAGCAGAAAAGGAAAAGATAACATGTCTGGTGATTACAAATATGAACATCAAGCAGTTGGAACCCGACAAAAGGATAGAGAGAGTAAACAGGTATAAATATCACCAACCTGCCTTCTAGCATGTGGGCTAGTCCAACTGAACCAAAAACAGTTAGTGATACGAGAGGAAGTCCATAGCGGACAAGTGGACTTTTTCTACCCCATCTTTTAAACTGGGAAGCTGACTGCAAAATCTTAGCCTGGGTCACTGTGGGATTTGTATTCTTCGCAGGATCCATCACCACTTCACCCATACCTACACCTAAATATTAAAATAAAGACATTTGAGAAAGTAACCAAGGAGCCCGATATAGACTAAGGATAATTATCGCCAGCTCAACCAGACCTGCAATTACAGAACTAATTGAAGAGAATGAAAAAACATGAATAAAGTATAATAGACTGTAAGGACTTGAAAAATACAGAGTTATTTACAATTTTACACAACATCTAAAGGGCAAGTAAGTGTCTTCATAGATGGCCTAAAGCACGCTCCCAGAAAAGAGTTAAACATCAAGAATTACCTCATGATCAAATGTCGGTAAAATGGCCCATGTTCTCCAGCATCGGTGATTGTGGACCAATGTTGGGTAAAAATGGTCAGAAAACTGTCCATGCCAGATGGCATCCATCAATTTCCAAGGAAGTTTCTTGTTTCTTTGTTTTGTGTTGCCTTTTCACCAAATTTTAAAATTACAGCACTTTTCCTTAAGTTTAAACATTTGGAAGTTTTATAAATCAACCTAACAATAGATGCATAATATCTCCTTTTCTTTTATTAAATATATAGTTTTGAAGGGAATTTTTGTTTCCTACTATTTTGGCGGAAATTAGCACAATTTGGTAATTAGTTTTGTTTTTTTTTGTTAAGTTGATTAAAAGCAAGTAATAATCAGAGTCTTCATATAATTACATAATCAACAAACACAACCACTGCAGACATGAATACTAAAAGTTGTTTCAGTTACGTAACCAAGCACTCAAACATTCTTATTTACCTAAAAATTCATCTTGGAGTTAAATTCAATATTTCATTCTTAAGGTTGTCATACGAACATGTCATTTACATGTTGCTTACACATTATTTAAAATTTTTGGGACATATGATATTCATCTAGAAAGAAATGACCATATTAGACATATGAATCTAAATAGTTTTGAACCGAAAGTATTGGTAGCTACAACTAATTCTAAAGTTTCAACCTAAAACCATGGTTTGAGTAAACAATCATGGACTTCTTTGCATTCTATTTACCATGTTTCCACTAATATCCAACAAACTTATTATTTTATAAACACAGAAATCCAGCAAGAAACTGGCATTGTGAAAGTATGGAAGAGATTATAGATACGTACAAGAAGGATACAGACGATGGGGAATACCTAGCTGATTATGTTTGTGGTGGTGCCAGCTAGTGTGGTATCGGAAATGGAAAGTTTATCAGAATAGAGAATAAGACAATAATAAAGAATTTCAACATATCAAACGGTAGTTGTGGTAGATTTATGAAGGCAAGATAGACAACCTGAAGGTATTGATGGAGAGGAAAATTACCCGAGTCCAACCAAAACTACATTAGCTTCTATGTTTTTTGTTGTGTTTGGAGAGAAATGTTGGGCAAGAGAGAAAATAATGGCTTAAATGATAAATGTATATTATAAGTCTAATCAATCTGATTAGCAACCTCACCAAACTGGCCATTTAATTATTTCAAAGGATGATTAATCAATAACAACCAATCTATCCTTAACCAACCGAATGTTGATTAACAATTTTCTGAATCTTGCTACCCAAACAACACAGATCTAATTTGTTATACGTGATAAAATTCATAGCAGAAAATTTTCACTCGAATTCATTTGAGGCTTCGAAAACCGACGTTAGAGGGTTTCCATGAGTAGAAATTAACTCTTAGATTTTGGAACTTACATCCCTAATATTGTTTTAACTATTTTTCCAAATTTATCCTTCTTCAACTACCAATAGACATGACAAAACTAGAATACTGAAAAATACATTTCATCAATCTCGATGGGATATAAAGATAGTACAAAAGATGTTCACATCAAGTGATTGTGCAATAAGCCAATATTGAAGAAGGCCAACTCTAATGTGGAGAGTAACTAGGGTTGTGAAATTCAACAGCCTTTAAGCCTGAGAAGCATCGAGTTGGTGCTTTGATGAAGGCTGGCTTAGTGAAGGTTGTCTACTAAAATAGTAGAACTGCAAAAGGCAATGAAACTGTAGAAGCATGATTACGACACTAGCAAGATCAGATAAAATTGCATTTAGATTGCAGATGGTTCACGTCGGTTCGAAATGGACACTCATAAGTCAGAGACCCAAAGAACAGTCTTAAAATTTTGTTTTCAAGTAACACATTTGGCTTCCTCGTGATGAAATTACAGGTATCAAATTGTAGAGGATCCCACAGGAGTTAGGCTTGTAAGTAATCTCAGGTCTGTAGTTGCAATTAAAACAACCAGTTCATGTTACCTTTATCATATGGAATTGAGTCCATATCTTTGGGCTTCTACTATGCTTGTCCTGAGAGTGGTGTGAAAAGAAATGATCGTTGTTTATGAGATGCAGATCTTTATTTGTAATGTTGAAACTTCAAAAATCAAAACCAAAACAGAAGCGGAATGACAATTTCAAGTTCGGTGATTTTTTTAGCGCATTGATTTCTATAACTTGGCCGAACTCAAATTTATTCAAGGCTATTCCACTTAGACAAACATGTAATTTCCGATGCATGAGTAATTGATCATTGATAGGCAACTTCAAATTGGAACCAATTTCCATCGATACCCCGAGCAGAAATATTCTAACTAAGATTGCTTCTAAATATAATCCACTATCATTTTTTAGGGAAAAAAAATTCAATTGTTGGAAGAAATACGTTTATGTATAAGATGATTGATAATCTTGAGCTATACAGCGTCGGTGATCTAAGAACCCCAAATGGCCAAATGTTCAACCGAACTGCAGATGTTCAGGTAAATATGTAAAATGGTCACAAGACTAAGACATCAAGGGAAGACATGCCTTAATATACTTGAACTGAAACATGGATCGAGAACCATGACCAATCATTACAGAATAAAGCCGAGGAACATCTGTGAGGATATAAAAATGGTGATCTCTTACCACCGGAGCGACTCCTTTTCCTGCGAAGCTACTCAACCGAGAAGGATAAGGAGGAGAGAATAGCGACAGGGTAGGGGGCGGAGAGCCGCAATCTGCAAAGAAGAAGACGAGTTGCGTGTGCAAAAGGGGTGGGGGGCGGGGGCGGGGGCGGGGGCGGGGGCGGGTGTGTGTGGAGAGAGAGAGAGAGATCCGCAGCGGTCTGCTTGTCCCGTTCTACACGAACAGCGTTTTTGGCTGTTGTGAATTGCAAACAAATTTATGGTAGAACTAGTTCCAAGAAATATAATTTTCAAAATGCAGTTTTTACTGATTGGTTCCTTGCTATCAAAAGTGTATTTTTTTTTTAATATTTAAAAAAAATATGTATTATCAAAAAATTTGCCTATTATTAGTCAATTATACATTTAATTAACATAAATATGAAACGATATTATTAGATAAATAATGATAGTCAAAATAAAGTCCAAAATATTCATTAAAATTTGTTTCCAAAGAACATATATAATGATTTAATAATAATTATAAATATTTTAGTCTAGAATATGTGTATTATTAGTGATTACATAGTAATTATTATAAAATTTATCAAAATAAATTCAATATAATTAAATTATAATTAAAATAAATTTATTGATATATCAATTATCTTAATATTTAATATTTTATATGAACATAATTCAGTTTCCTCGGTCCACTCCATTGAGTCCTTGACGTCCACACATTTTGAAAGACACATTATGAAAGGGAAGTCAGGGAAGTGGAGTCATGTATATTTTGAGGAAGTGATAGATGTAAAGATAAGAATTCTAGGAACTCGTGACGATCACTTACCAGAAAGCTGATTTAGAAGTCTAAAATACGCACCCCAAAACCCCACTTAAACTAATCCCACCCTTAACTCCTTAAGGTAATATATTACAAGATAATAATTATCTTTGTATTTCAAGAAAATTATATTGCAGATAAGGACTTAAGGGTGGGCCAATTTATACATAAACATTCATTTTTTTCGAAACTGAGGTTTCTTTACTCTTGACCATGTTTCAAGGGGTTCCGCGTCTCACATCAGAGAAGAAAATATTCTAGTAAGCAGCGAACCTGGAACCCAATAGGATCAGGAGGGAGGACAATCACTGCAAAAAGCATAATATAACAAATTTTGCCACAAGTGATTGTCTTAAATAGGTAAACAAGTGAATTAGAAATAACAAATAGGTAAATATGAAAAAGATCACAATGTAATTTCCACGCCACATGGTCGCATGGATGATCACGCCTCCAAAGCAAGCAAATACTTGCCCTTGACTAAATACGTAACATCCACGCTAATCCAGCCTCTTATTCTATTACTAATATCAGATGGCTTAGCTCTTAACAAGAAAACTAATAAAGGTTAGGAAA
The DNA here is from genome assembly GCA_024699735.1 of Posidonia australis. Classification (NCBI taxonomy): domain Eukaryota; kingdom Viridiplantae; phylum Streptophyta; class Magnoliopsida; order Alismatales; family Posidoniaceae; genus Posidonia; species Posidonia australis. The sequence continues at coordinate 62,506 of JAMKQA010002537.1, forward strand.
ATACCTTTTTGGAGGATCCTAGGTGTGCATTTCAATTATGTGTACTACATTATCCATAATCTTGTATCCTGAAAAAAAAAAAAAACAACAAGAAGGATGAGAGATTACCAAAAAGATTACCTAGTATGTGCCTAACTACAATAAAACCTTAAAAACAAAAATGTCAAAACTAACCAAAAAGAGCTCACAAAAATCTATTTTTACATGTGGCAATAAATCTTTCACATTTATCAATTCACTATCCTTGTAAAAATAATTTTTTTTTCCTTTCGAAAACAAAACTACATGGAAAATCTAAATCCACACAGTCATCAAAAACTTATTGTGTTATTTAATGTCAAGCAACTAACATTAACCACAAGCTATCGTCGAAGTCTACTGTACTGCTATGAACAAGCTACTCTTTGAAGAGCTCTCCCATCTTGGACCCTAACTCTTTGAAGGACTCTGATCGCTATCACTGTCGAACATTTTTAGAAGCGAAACATGTGCATATCATGTTCTGACCTAAGTCATAGGCTGTGTAGTCTACGCCCTTAAGATTCATGTTCGAATCACCCAAAGTAGTTGTCACCACTCCTAGTCCTATCGACACAAACTTCGGACCCACAAAGTTTCAGATTTGTGTACGAGTACCTAGAGTCTTTTTCTAAATCCCAAGTCTTAGCACATAACTTCTCAATATCACGGTTCAAAACATATTTCACATACAAAAATATTATTTTCGAAATTTCTACATTTCTTTTTAAAACCTGTTTATGGAATTTCTTCAAAAATCTCAAATCGCATAAAATTGTCTACAAAGCAAAATGCACCAAGACCAACATCAATTTACACACACACACAGAAATATTTGAATGTGCATAAGGACTCATTTTATGAAAATTGATTTTGAAATTTATACATTTCCTTTTAAAACCCTTTTATGGAATTTCTTCAAAAATCTCAAATCGCATAAAATTGTCTACAAAGCAAAATGCACTAAGACCAACATCAAATTACACATACACACAGAAATATTTGAATGTGCATAAGGACTCATTTTATGAAAATTGAGTTTTCATGTCATTTTCATAATCGGTAAGTGACATCAAAATTCCAACTATAGTATATGATCTAAGTCATATGAAAAATCAACATAAAAAACAATCAATTAGTTTCGACATTTTAATTATAAGTATCATAGGTAGATAAAAAAATCTAAATAAAACTAAATCTATGAATCATGAATTTATATGAATATCTTAAAATCCACCCATTATATGTGAAATCCAAACGGTAGATTTAATCAACATTTATTGTAATATTTACCTTTTAAAAATCAAGTAATGTTGAAAATTATATCTCAAGAAATAATGAATTTATAGAATCACATTTTTTTACTAGTTAATTTGAAATTGTTGAATTTTTACAAGTTAACTTATTAAGCTAAAAGTTTTAAATTGCCTTGTTTTTTGATCTATAATTTTTGTAGACAATTTAGATCAAAATCTAAGATTTAAATTTTGAGGAGAGCGTTGGCAGCACCCCGAGGGGGTGAGGGAGGATGTTTTAATAATTATGTGAGTGGGATTTTGAATTTAAAAATAAAAAATTTAGGTGATTTTTGAAAATGATTTCTAGTTTGATCAAAACTAAATTATGAGATGATCTTCATAATAGACAAACAGGATCAAGAACCTCACAATCTAAAAGTAAAGATGAGCCTCTAGATATTAACACATACACTCTCTCTCTCTCTCTCTCTCTCTATATATATATATATATATATATATATATATATATATAGGGAAATTATCAGATGAGGCCTGGCCTCACTTTTGGAATGTAAGGCCCATCATCTACTACTGTCTATTTTAAAATGAATGGCCTAGATTTGTTTCTGTATTTAATTTTTTTTTTGCATGTGTTGTTAGTTGCATTGATGTGTGAAGAATTTTTTATTACTCTAGATTGTCTTTTTCTTGGATTTGATGAAGACATGGAGATCAACTCAACTTGCTACACGTTTCCCTATATATTTTTAGTTTCTCAATAAAGTAAACGTTATGGGAAGATGCTACACACTTTTACCAATAAAATAACGTTGTGGGGAGATGCTACACAAGTTATTGTTACTGGTAACGTTTTGTACTTCAATTCCATACTATTGAAAAATCTATAAAGAATATTTTGATGATAACAAATGACATATGATTATTGGTTAATAATCACTTAAGAAGATATGAGATACTCAAGTACTAAGTATAAAAATCATTTACCAAGGCATATTATTCACATATATGTAATA